>PVKM010010106.1:0-35517 GCA_004027735.1 Carollia perspicillata | reverse complement strand
GATCATATTATACACGTTTTCTTTTCTCCTCTTAACAGAGTCTCAGAAATAATCCCACATATTCCCTCGTACAGAAGAGCAACTCAATATATAGTGATGGCCTGAATAAATGAATGCATTAATAAATGCCTGTGTGCTATAAGTAAATAGTTCTAGAAGAGCCTGGAAAGTGATCATATTCAGCTGAGTTTGTGCCTAAAAACCTATTGATAAAACAGCACACATTCTTTATGTTGCAGTGACAATTTCCCATCATATAACAAGTGATCTCTCCCACCCTTAGGCTGCCCTAGTTCAAGGCCAGGGTCCGGTCTGAGGTTGACTGGAAAGCAAACAGCACCACCTACTGAACTATGATTTTCCACATTCCAGAAGGAGGCCAAAATGTGAACTTTGTTCAGGCCACGCGGGATCACTGAACCCCAGGTTTAAACAGAACTTAAGTGAAAGCTACATGATTATAAAAAAGTCAATGTCTCCAGGAAACAGAAGGTTATTTTGCTTACCTTGACTTCCCTCCTCTGCTCAGTCAGGGGCCGTCAGCCACTGCTGGAGTGTGTCGGTGGCTCTGGGAGGCAGGCAGCCCTGTGGCTCTGATCTCAGCTGTCACCAAGGGACCACACTGATGTTCTCTGGGGCTTCCTTTCTGCCTAATTCAGCTGTTCTTCAGCAAGAAGTTCAACTTTGGTGCAAGCAGCGGTGGAGATCAGAGTCTTTTCTGCAGTGCGTGAACTTCCGACAAAAACTCTCAATAGCCGATGATGACCTTGGATAAAAGGACAAAATCATCAGAGCCTGGACTGTTCTCCTCAGTGACTCACAAGCAAACATCCGATTTTGACCTTGTTGCCTGCTCACCTCTTTAGCATCTGCACGTGACTAGTTGAGGAAAATAGTGGAAAACCCCATACTAAGTTCCACTCACATTGAACTTGCTAACCCTGAATCAGCTAAAGCACCTGTCCCAGGTGCTGGTATATAGTAGATGCTTAGTAAGTGCGTGACGCACAGGTGAACGAGACACACCGGCCATCTGGCCTGGGAGTGGTAGGTGGTTCTCTCTCTTCACTCATGCTCCATACTACAAACCCCACTTAAATTCTGTCCACACATCACCCTGGTCTTCTTCATTCAATACATCGCTCACTGGCTCTACTGTTCTGCCCACGCAGGCTATGGAACATGATCCTCGTCACCATCATATGTGATGCTTAGGGTCCCAGGCAGTAAAACCTGGGAGAACCCCAGGTTTAAGGAGCCCCAACCAATTTATTTCACTGATTTAGTCCCAGGGTTTAGAGAAAGACTGAGAACGTAGAAGGTTCTCAATAAATATTTGTAGAATGATTGAAGAAATGAATGAATGAAAGAAAATACTAGGAAGGAGACCTTCACAGAAGGAAGATACAGCAAAAGACAGGGGCAGAGGGATGGAGGAGAGGAGAAAACAGAGGAAAGAAAAACAGGCCTCCGAGGAGGAGGGTTGAAGAGCTGATGGGAAAGGAAGGCCAGCCCATGGGCCTTCGGCTCAACCAGAGGGAATTCTTGTCTTTGCCACCTCCCATGCCCGGGCCACCCCATGCCTCCTTCCACAACCCTGTGCTTAGAGGACACCCCAGCAGAGTAGGGTGTCTTCCCTAACCAACCATGTCATAGCTTAGACCCAGCTGTCCAGCTCCCTCCACCTTATACCTCCACAGCTCTTTCCCATTAACAAGCTCTGCAGCCTCCAACTCTGTCTGTCCATCCCTTCCTCTGCTTTTCTCTACCCGTTTCTTTGCCTCACTGTTTCCCTTTCACTCTGCATGTGTTTCTGTGTCCCTCTTCGTCTCTGTGTCTGTCTCTTCTCTGCATCCCTCTCTGCTTTCCTTGCCCTTTTGTGTGTCTCTAACTCTGTGCCTCTCCTTGTGTCTGTCTGTCTCTCTGTGTGGCTGTTTGTGTATATGTATTTCTCTGTCTGCATCTCCCTATCTTGCCCTCTCGGTTTTCAGGTCTCTTCCTGTTTCCCTCTCTTTTTGTCTCTCTGTCTCTGTCTGCCTGTCTTTCTGCCTCTTCTTGTGTGTGTCTCTTTGTCTCACTGTCTCTGTTGCTCTCTGCCCAATGGCTTTCCCTTTATGTGTAGCCTAGTGGTGTCTAAGACATAAAACCACCCTGTCTTCCCTTCCCACCCTTGACAAAGATCCCTGGTAACGGCACTCCACGCCACTCATGTAAATCACAGAATTGCTGCATTCTTCATGGTGACAGCAGCACTTTGGCAAATGCAGCACCATTCCCTCAGCCTAGATAACCATACGAAGGCCTGAGATACAACGCTCTGTAAACACGTTCGCTCATTTACTGTCGCTGGAATGTCCAGGGAAGTCATCGGTTCCTGGGTAATTGGGAAACTCCCTAAACTGTGTACACTGGTGTGGCCTCCAAGCTGCAGTGGAGGGGGGCCCGCAAGAGAAGGCCATTAGGAAGATTTTGTCTTTGTGCCTCACCGTGATGAAGTGCAGGCCTTGGTGCACTGACAGATAACTGGCAGCGCTCCCTCCCTGGGACTCGGCTTCCAGACAGAGCAGCCCAGACAGCAGTTTAACCCAAGGGTCAGAGGGCAGCCAGGCGTTATCTACCCACTGGCTGCCTGCCCCCATCCCCCACCCCCCACCTCTCTGAGCTCTGCCTCCAGTACAGACTTTAACAGGAGGGGCACCTAGCCAGGACCTTAAGATGCCAAGAGTCCTTTCAAACACCCCCTCCCATTTATAAATGAATGAAACTCGACACAGATTCCTTATTAATCATGTCTACCAGAGGGTACATCCTGAGGCCCAGGAGATGAGAGTAACAACACATACACACACACACACACACACACACACACACACACACACACACACAACACTGTGCTTATCAAAGCCATGTTGGGATTGTTCAGTTGATTAAAGATGAGGACTGAAATGCATCTTAATAACCAGAAAATAACTTACAGTCTAACATCTTGATTGTACTAGATTTCAAAGGGCAGCAAGATGTGTTGAAATGCACATATCTAATCACCAGTGGAATTAACAGATTTGCAAAAAGTTATGCTTGAGAACATGATGTGTAGCTATAACACAGCATAATCAAATTCCCATTTAATTTTATTAATGTTAAAATTCAGACTATTTGCTCTATTAACATATTTTTTCTAATAGTAATTTCGGGGTTATTGGAAAAGCCTCTTTTTAAATGTTTTCTTTCCCCTAGATATTTTTAAAGCAAAATCGCATGCTTCAGTGGCATGGCATGCATTTGCACAGGAGTATCTCTCCTCTTTCCTTTAACCTTGATCTTACGGACCAAATTAGATATATGGAAACCAAGCTGGGAAGCTACAAAAGCCACCAGCTCCCTGTCCAGGAACCTGTGGCACGCATTCCTTGAGCTGTCTCCTGTCCTCCATCCGCCAGCCACTCCCAGCCTCACTGCCAGCGATGTTCACACATGAGCCCATTGTCCTCTGCCTGCTGGCAAGGTCAGCCGCTGTTCCTCTCTCCCACTGCAGCAGGCCAGGCCTTGCACCTCAAAAACACAAAACCCCGAGTATTTCTGTCCCTCACTTGAGCCCTTCTGGCACTAGAACCCCAGCTCAGCTCAGCTTCGGGTCTGCCCTGGGTGAGGGGTGGAAGGGGAGAGCAAGCGGAGCGTGAATTTTAAAACCAAGGGCTCGTATGATAAAGACTGCTTCAGGACTTGATGAAAATAAGGGGTTTAAATGTGATCGGCAGCAGTTCAACAGTGTGGCAGTGGTTTTATTTAATGTGCATGTAGAAATCAGCATATTAATCCATTTATTGTGAGGGGACTTAGCATCCTGGTCGATGGTCATGTGGGGTAAGGGATTCAGAGAGAGGGAGTGGAGGGTAGAAATACGAAAGAGACTAGCTTTTACTTATGTTACTAGCAGAGTTTAAAGTATCGCACATAACCTCAGAACGGTCACTGCATTGAAAACGCCATATTTTCCTGTTAATTGGAGCACTGTGAATGGGAGTCAGAGATGTGGGTTCAAGTCTAGTTTTTAATCACTTGCTAGCTATGAAACATTAAGGAACCGTGCCTCGCTAACAATTTGAAACGACCTCTGGGCAATGACAGGGGTCTCAATGCCAGTTTACCAGAATCATTTCAATGGTCTATGGAGGAGGACAGAGTACATCTTAGTGCTTTGTAGAATACAGTCATACAGATATAAGGTGCTACTACTAATATCTCTCTATGATATAGCTCTGGCTAAATTTATGCTGTCTTCTCTTTATAAAATTAGTAGCATGCCACATGCTCTTCTATTTCTGCATGATACCCACACATGCCTTCCATTTCATTTGTGCAACCAGCTGTTTTGGTCTAAGAGTCTAGGAAACGTCTTATTTATTGGAACACCAAAAAAGTTCTTGGGATGCAAGGATTGTGATTGTGACTCTGTGTTTCAGAGTCATACGAGTCTGAGGCCCAGTCTCAGCTCAGCCGCTTGCAAGTGATGTGACCTTGGATATTGTACTTCAACTCTCAGTGTGTCTGTTATCTCAAAGGAAAGGAAGAAAATGATATTGCTGTAGTTGAGAGATTACACATAATGTACGTGAAAACTGGGGCATAGACACATTTGGTATTGGGCAAGAGCCATATAGATATAAGTGTCAGAAACCAAATTCAAGCTGGTTCAAAGGAATGTGTAGCCTCATGTAACTTGAAAGTACAAGTTTGAACACAGCTCCATCCACAGGCTCACGCTCTATTATCAGGGCTTCTTCATCTATCAGCTTTGATTCTCCTAGTGCTTTGTTCTTATTCTTCCCTACTACAGAAGCTTTTTCCTTATGACCAGAGGAAGATTGCAAACCGGAGATTTCTGCATGCACACTTAGTAACCTGCTTCAGAGAAAGGAAACCTTGTTTTTCACACCCAGCAGGTTCTTGAATAATGTGGTTTTGTTACAATGTAACACAATGGTAACTGTTTGTGTATTTAAACTGTAATAGGACTGGCAGTCCAGTCTGTTTTGTTTTTGTTTTTACATCAGCATCACCACAAACACAGGAGTAATAATACATTGTGCTACAAAGTTATAAAGGCACTAGGTGACATGAATTGCTCGACTCCATTATAATCTTGTGGGACCACTATTGTATATATGTGGTCAACCTTGACTAAAACGTTGTTATGTGGGGTATGGCTGTGTGTGTGTGTATGTGTGTGTGTGTATGGGGATGGGCAGGGGAAGATGGGAGAGAGGGAGGGAGGGAGAGGAAGAGAACAAGAACATTTATGCCAGTCTCACTTTATCTCCTTTTTAGGAACTGAATAGTTTTATTTAATTTTCAAAGGATATTTGTTTCTCTGTAAAGTGCAGTAACATTACCAGTATACGTCTTATTGTTGGATTGTTCTATGCTATTTTCTTAGTCACCGAGTACTTCTTAAATCTATAGATTCGGTCTTATTTTACTTATGGGATTTGTAAAATTCATCTCTTTCAGCAGTTTTTATTTTTTCCATTAATTCAGCTTTCTTTTTTGGAAATATCAGTAACACATGGGCTGGATCTTCTTTTATTCTTCATTTGTTCTTTCTCTCTCAAATCCTTTTGAGTCTTCATTCAACTCTCTTTTATTTCTCATTTATTTTAATCTGTCCCCATCTTTCTTTTTGTATGTTCAGTAAGACCTCTTTTCCCTTATGTTCTTGGCAGTGTGGCCCTTACTTTTGTGACGACTTTCTTTTCTCCTCTTCCTGCCAGCCCCACGGTTTTCCAGTTTAATGTTCTACCTGCTCCCTGATGCTGTATTACATCTCCCTGAACACCCGTGTCCCTTCTTAATAGGCTTTATTTTTAAAAAATTGAAGCCCGCGGCCTAACTAAAGTTTACTGTTACTATCATAATTGCTATTATTATTTCATTGCATGTATTTTGTCAAAGCCTCAATCTGCATTCATTCTTCTGGTGAGTGTGCCACAGTTGCCACCTGTATTTCTTCTTCCTATTTTTATCCATTCATTTATTTGCTTATCCATTTGACAAGTATTTACTGACTCTACTGTGTTCTAAGCATTGTGCTAGGTTTTAAAGCAGATAAGACTCCCGATTGTATAAGACAATATATTCTACCTTACATTTTTTTGGCCAATAAGTCATATGAAAAAGAAAACTAACCACTGGGAAATGTATGACTTTATTTGAAATTTATAGTGATCTTGTCCCTGTCCTCCCTCTTGTCTCTATTGTCAACAGGCCATTTGGATATCCCAGGAATAAGCACTCATCTGTTAGCAAATATATGGGAATTGTAGGCAAGAAAAAGAAACAACTTTATGAGTTCTGGCCTTTTAGATCTAGCATAGAAAAAAATGATCATAATAAGGTCCAGCTTCAAGAATAAACGAAGATGCTTCCTTCCCAACAATATGTTAAAATTCAACATCAGTCATGATACTTTCCATTATCAATACAAAGCAAGCCATCGAGAAAAATAAAGAAAATAATCTCCACCTTGCTCTGACTATTAACTGTAAGCTGTGCTACAAAACTTGTAGTGCTCTTTTGACCCAACTCTCCTAACAGAATTACACATTTACTTTGAGATTCGTCTCCAGACTTCTGAGAACAAAGGCTGTGGGCCTAACAGTCTGTGAACTATAGCACCATCACTGCAAAGGAGGGAGACAGACTTCCAGAGAAATGGACTCTCCATATTAAATGTATGCAACTGGCTGGACATGTTGGCAATTTATCAAAAAAAATTAATAGGCCCTGTATGTGACATTAAATAGCCTTTTAACAACAGTGCACTTATACCCATGCCAACTTACACAAAATAAATAGCACGGAAATTGCCTAACAATCAAATAAGGATTTGTCTTTCATTTCAATTTAAATTACTCTGAAAGATAAGCAAGCCTGAAAAGTCAATGGAGGAATAAATCCCTATCGCTTATATTCTATTTGGCACATATGGAACCCCAGTTGTCTTGGGGAAAATAAAGTCACATTATTTATTTGTATTTTCCCTATACCAGTAATTAAGGCATTCTCAGTAAAGAGTGTTAAATGGAATACAATAAGGTTATAATACTATCACAAGGGAATATAAAGGGATAAGAATTGGAATTTTCCAGAGAAAAAACACTTCTTCTTGTGCTGTGAAGGGTGAAGAAGAATAAGAGAGGGAATATTTGGAGATTTAGAGATAGCAAGGAAGACAACTGATGGGACTCAAATCACATAGCTTGAAACATCTTCGTATAGCCGAAGACCAGATTATCTACTGAAATGAAGACACCACAGGAGAGACACAGAGTAAGAAAAGGGTGGAGATTGTTTTAATAAACCCTCAAACATACGCACTGTGAACTCAATAAGACATGGAAGAAAGACTATAGCAGTGAGGACCACATAAAGTTACAGCCACACAGTGGACTCAGCCAACAGTGTTTTTCTCTTCCCCTTTATTCCTCAATGCACATCAATAATAGGACTAGAAAAAAAACTATAGAGCAAGTTAACTAAGGCAGAAACGGCACAGTCAAGTGGGAGAGAATTAGCAAATTACTGTGTTTCGATGCCTTGACACGAGGTCCCAGTAGGTACAGAGGTGAGTGAGATCACAATGTATATGATGGAATATGAGAACAGGGAAGAGCCAAGAAATTGAAATCATTGTGGCGGATGTATTTGCCTACCCTTTCTCTGTCACTGTGTGTCTAGCAGTGTATTGCCTGCCTGCACTCTTCAGAGGGGTATAAGCATACTTCATGTGACTTAATTTGGCCGGTGTGAAGGATGCAGACTTAACCTATGCCATGTCCTAATGGAAGACAGAAGAGCCTTTGCTCAATTGACCGTTGCACTTCTTTTTCCGCCGTGAGAATGTTCTGTCCTGGGGCATAATCCAGAGAGCAGCGGAGCATCAGCCTGGGCCCCGGAATGAGACATAAAACAGAAGCAGAACAACCCACAGGCAACATAAAATGAAGACTAGAACCTTCTCTTATGATTGGGTCCAAGAATGGGGAGAGCACCGATGACTCTGGGGCAGGGGCAAGGGCAGGGGCAACCTGCAGCAGATTGTCAAATGATTGCGAGGTGTCGATGGGGAGGTAGCATGCATGAAGAGCTCGAGAAACGTGGCCGTGAAGGTGAGTAAAGTGAAACAGTAGTAGCCATTTCCAAATTCTGGGTTCTGTGCTTGTTTTTGTTTCCTACAGAGAGAGTATCAAACTAGCTTATGTACTAATGAGAAAAGTGCAAAAGTAGGGAAGAAAATTATGACACCGGGTAGAAAGGGAATAAGGTAGTGTTATCCCTGGCAGCTAGAGCTTGGGCAGATGGATCTTCCTTTGATAGGACAGTGAAGTAGAAGCTGACGAGAGAAATAGAATGTTTGCTAGACTTTAATGAGAGCCCAGCTGAGGCAGGTGATTAAAAGATTATGAATTCATAATGATTCTAATCTGCCTAATTGTGTGATTTTCATCCCCCAGTAGGGCTTAATTTTTAGGATGGATATGAGATGATGAACACAAGTGTTTGGGCTCTCTCTGGTCTGGGATTTTGCTCATGTCGAATGGGCCAAGAGGCAGGGAGATAAGCATATTTGCAAAAGAATGCTTGCCCCAGTGGAGGAGTGGGAGGCACACAAACTGAATAAAAGAGAGACTAATTGATGGAGAGAATAGGGAAGGATCAAGGTTTGATAAAATAGGTGTACTTGAGCAGAGATGCTCAGAGACTAAAGGGTTACTTGGAAAATCAGTTGTTTTGACTGGTGATTCCAGAAACAGTGCAGGGTCTGCTAAGACGTTTCAGGGTGTGAGAGTGGATGTGGGTGCCTGAGGTGGGCAGAACGAGAATAGCTTTGGAAAAGATAAGGTCAAGGATGGGAGGCCACAATTTTTGGTTGGTTAATGGGAAGGATTTGAGATGAAAAGGGAGGCTATCAACCAGTGGCTGAAGTCGTCGGTGATTAAGGAGGATAGGGGGAGGAAGAGAGGGAAGTCTAGACAAGCAGATGGAACCTCAAAGGAGCAGAGGTTTAGGGAGGGGAAGGAAGGAGGACCATCCTGTAGAAGCAACAATTGGAGCAAGACTGACTCACGTAGCCTCAGATCCCGATGTCCGTGGGGTGTGGTGGAATGCCCAAGAATTGCTTTGACCACAGCTCTTCCCTGCTCCCTCCTGCATTCCCAGGGAAAGGCAGGGAGTCCCCTAACTCTCTACCCACCCTCTACTGAGGCAACTGTGACAGAGGGCCCTGCTGCCTGTTCACTCACTACTGGAGAAGTAATTCCAACAGTGTCCTCTATTTACAAGATTGAGCCTGGGGAATGTCACTGTGGTTTCCAGGTCCCTGTAGCTGAGTCTGAGGTGGCCGGAATTAGGGAGGTGCTCAATCTGCAGTGCGATTAAGAATCAACTTCGTTGTTGATTACGAAGCAGAGTGCCAGGTTCCAGTTCCAAAGACTGAGATCCAGAAGGACGGACTGAGCACAGACATGAACTGTGTTTTCAAACAGCACTCTCGGTGATTCTTAAGAGGGTACATGGACCACACTCAGATAAAGGCGGAAGTGTGCAAGAAAACATGAACTTTGGCTTGGGCTTCTGCCAACTGCTAAAGCTTTCCAGTCCCTGGGCGAGTCATGTCCCTCCCTGAATTAGAGGCTTCTCAAATGTACAACGGCAGTGTATTGGTTAAGGGTAGGTCACATGTCTCATCACAGTAAGCTCTAAACAATGTTAAATTAGAACTCTGTTTCTCTTTCATACCCAAGAGGAACAGAGGCAGGCTGTACAGGTTGCTATGGGAGCTCCTTTCATCTCGCTGCCCTACCATTCGGCACTGGCTTCCACAGCACCTGGAGCTCCAGCCCTCATATCTGAACTAAACTGCAGAAGAATCAGGCAGCAGAGTAGACAAAGAAAGAAAAGAAAGGAAGGAAGGAAGGAAAGAAAGAAAGAAAAGAAAGGAAGGAAGGAAGGAAGGAAGGAAGGAAGGAAGGAAGGAAGGAAGGAAGGAAGGAAGGAAGAAGAAAGAAAGAAAGAGAAGAAAGAAAGGGAAGAGAAAGGAAGGAAGGAAGGAAGGAAGGAAGGAAGGAAGGAAGGAAGGAAGGAAGGAAAGAAGGAAGGAAGGAAGGGAAGACAAAGAAAAAGTAAACAATCTATGCCCACTGTCTTGTAAAAAGTCTTTTTAAAGTTCCCCACAGCACATCACAGTATAATTTATTGGCACAACCAGCTGCGAAGAAGGCCAGGAAATACGAACATTATTTCAGATGGTAATGTAAAGCAGTTCAAAGTCAAAGGTGTAAAAAAGAAATGGAAACTAGATATTGGGAAACTAGTCATGTCTGCTTTGTGGGTGTGATGCCTACCGCATTAGTTCGCTAGGGCTGATGTAACAAAGTCCCTCAAACTGGAAGGATCAAACAATGGAAATGCACTGTCTCACAGTTACGTTCTGAGATCAAATTGTCAGAAGGCTGGGTTCCTTCCGAGAGCTCTAAAAGAGAATTTGCTCTATGCTTCTCCCCCAGCTTTGGGGGGTTTGCTGGCAATTTTTGGCATTTCTCAGTCTGTAGATACATTACCCACTTCTCTGCCTTCATCTTCATATGGCTTTCTCTGTGTCGGTCTCTGGGTCCAAATTTCCCCTTTTCATAAGCACACAGTCATATTGGATTAGGGTCCACACTAATGACATCATCTTAACTTCATCATTTGCAAAGACTGTTTCCAAATAACATCAAATTCACCAGGGCTGAGTGTTAGAACTTCCACATCTTTTGGGAAGACACAGTTCAACCCACAGCCCCTTCCCACTTGTGTTGCCAAAGCCCGGCCACCCAGCCTTTCTGATCTGTGCCCTCCACACCTTGCTCCTTAGGCTTCTTCTAGTCCAGTTGTATGCCTTCATCTCTGCTGGTCATCATCCTTGATGCATGACCCTCAAAACTAGCAGCTCAGGGCCCACCTCTTCTCTTCCCTCTGCTCATTTCATGGACTCAGGCCCAGTTGGTCTTCATATCCAGCCTCCCCACCACCCTGACCTGCTTCTTTGTGCTTCAACACATCACTGGGTCCTAGACCCTGACAGCCCACCTGCCCTTATTAGCTGTCTCTTTTCAGCTGACCAGACTAAGAATACTAAAGGCTCACATCCTCAACATCTCCAGATGCCTCTGACCAAATGGCACTACTGGCTCATTGCTTGTCCTATTCAACTTCTGCCCAACTCAGCTCAGAAAATGAAAACAGAAACCTGTCATTGCTAGGCAGGATTTTTTTTTTCTTGCACCTGTTATAATAGCGCCCTCTTGGAACACAATTATTTTTCATCTGTGGCTTCCCAAATTGGCTGCCGGAGTGGATTATATTGGTCCAAGCAGAAAGGACGGCACCAGGAAGAGACTGAGAAGCTGATGCACTCCTCAGAAGCCTATACCCAGCTTTGATTTGCACCATCTGGAAAGAGGGGATTGGGAGAAAAGCAGGGCAGCCAAGAAAATCCAGGAAGAAAGAAGTGGCTCTAAATTAAATGTTTTTCAATTTATTGAAATCGGTGTCAGTAGCTCGTTAAATATTAAGCAGAGAAATCTCCATCTGACTGTTACAGAGTATTACAAGGGGAGGGGAAGCTGGTTTTATGATCTCTGACATGGTGGGAAGGGGACACAGAGCTGGAATAATTTGTCAGGAAAAGAAATAGTGGCTTCCAGCAAAAAGTTCACAGATGCTGCCTTCTAATTAATTTTTTTTTAATTTTAGAATACAATTTTATAGACTCTGTACCTGCAAATGAATGCCTCACACCACATGGTGTCTCCCAATGTACTGTGCAGGGAAAAGCCAGGGCAGCTCTCGATGGCTTAAGACTCACTCTGTGCCCCTCATCTTCTGCTTTGTGTTGCCAGAAACCAAAAAAGGGGAAATTAAATTAAAATAAAACACTAGGTGTCCTGTATGGGTTTCAAAGTTGTCTGCACCAGGAAATGAGATTGTGTCCTTTCGAATAGCAGAAGGAAGTTTAGCAGGCTAGCTCTGCTGCTTCTGAGAAATAAGGAGTCAGTAAATGCAGAGAGACTCTGGGCCGTGAGCCCAGGGAACTGTCAAGCATGGTGTTGTCAATCTCATCCATAGAAAAGGTGTTTCAAAAGAGACCAAGGAGGAGGATGTAAAATTCATAGCAGTTTTCATCCTGGACCAAAACAGACTTTGTCCCTGAGCCCA
The DNA here is from genome assembly GCA_004027735.1 of Carollia perspicillata. NCBI lineage: Eukaryota > Metazoa > Chordata > Mammalia > Chiroptera > Phyllostomidae > Carollia > Carollia perspicillata. Next base: position 23,259 of record PVKM010010106.1, on the reverse strand, counting down.
AACATGACGTGAATACTCTCAACACTCTTCTCCAGCAGCCACCAATAGCTGACCCAAATTTGCAACTTAGATTGAAAGGCATTTGCCAGTATTTTTCTAGAGAGTGGGTTTCACTAAGAAAGAAGCTGACCCTGAGGATTTAAAATTGGGAAGGAAAGATCTAAGCACCTTTCCTTAGAACAGGATTAATCATTTTGCAGGGAGGCCTCCATTTCCTAAAGGGTGCCAACTTGCTTTCTTCCCGAATACTAACCCATTGATTGCTACTTGAGACATATTTGACGTGCTTTGAGAAGTGGCAATGGAGATAATCCAGGAGGGAAGTGCATCATGATTTATTATCATCAGTGTCTGTCACAGGCATGGAGGTAGGGAACCGACTCTATCTGAAAGGAAGTATTCCTAAATTCAGAGCAACACAAGCGGGGTGGAAACTCAAATTAGGTTTTTATTTGTTTTTATTTTTAATAGTTCACTTTTATTGTATTCTTCCATTATTGTTTATCCCCCATACCCTCTTAACACCTCCACCTGCGATCACCACACTGTCGTCCATGTCCCTGAGCTCTTTTTCGTTCAATCGCTCCAGCCCCCTGCAACGCCCACCCCCAAGAGCTGTCAGCCCGCTCTTTATCTATGAGTCCACCTCTATTTTGCTTGTTAGTCCGGTTTGTTCATTAGATTCCACATACGAGTGAAATCATGTGGTGCTTGTCTTTCTCTGGCTGTCTTACTTCATTTAGCATTATGTTCTCCAGGTCCAACCATGTTGTTGCAAGTGTAAAATTTTCTTCTTTTTTATGGCAGAGTAGTATTATATTGTGTAAATGTCCCATAGTTGTTTTATCCACTCATCTACTGATGGACATTTGGGCTGCTTCCAAATCTCAGCTATTGTAAATAACACTGCAATGAACATAGGGAAGCTTACATTCTTTTGAAATAGTATATAAAAATCCTAGAAGAAAATATAAGCAGTAAAATCTCAGACATTGCTCATAGCAATATTTTCTCTGATAAAGCACCTTGGGCAAGGGATATAAAAGAAAAAATAGACAAATGGCACTACATAAAACTAAAAATTTTTGCACAGCAAAGGAAAACATCAACAAAATGAAAAGACAACCTACTGAATGGAGAACATATTTGCTGATACATCTGATAAGGAGTTAATATGCAAAATTTATGAAGAACTTATAAAACTCAACACAAAAAATAATCATAATCCAATATAAAAAGTGAGCAAAGGGTCTCAAATTAGGTTTTTAGATTGAGGATGTCAGACTAAGAGGCAAAGTCAGAAACCCTTAGGTGCTGGCTTTGGGGCTAGTATCAGAGGCTAGAAACCCCATCTAGAAAATGCCATGCATATACTTGTGAAGGGGCTGAGTCCAAGGAAATCAGGTTCCTATCCTGAAGCCACCAGTGGACTTTTCATTTTTTGACACATAGGGACTGGAAATCAGGGCTGGTAGGAGAAGGCAAGTTGCTGCACTGGATCATATCATGAGCTAAAAGCTAGGAGACATTTAACTCAGGGGCTGTTATAGCAGCATCGTGTTATCAGTTGGCTAACAGTGCCCTAGCGATGTCCTTTGTCAGCTTGCCCTCTCAACCCAGTTCTTACTCTAGAGTGGAGCCCATTGTTACCATGCTGTGTTTTTCTGTTAACCTAGAACCTTCATTTCTCCATTCTTGGTAAAACGGATTCTCAACTCAAGCCTAAGAAGCATCTACCAGATATAAGGATTTCTTAAATCTCCCAGGTGCTCTGTAATCTAGGCATTACAGATTTAACAGAGAATAAGGTAAAAGTCCAGCATTTGTGGAATTTCTGAGGAGAGGAAAGTAAGGTCCGTGTTTGGGGCAAAGGTCTGAGTAATGACAACCTGTTGATTGTGGTGCAAAGTTTGGATTTTCAGCACATTGGGGAAGCCACTGGAGTGTTTAAGATATGAGAACAACATAATCTGACTCGTGACTTTTTAAAGGATTACTCTGCGCTGTTGGAAATGGGCTGTAGGAGACCTGGAAGGAGGGCGACCAGTCGTGTGGCAGTGGTGCAGACAAAACTGATAGTACTTGGAGTAAGAGGGTTAGGTGAAGGTGTTGGCAAGTAGAGGGATGGCATGCATTTTAAAGGTGCAGTTAAAAGTCCATGCTAATGCATGGATGTAGGCATAAAGGAATGAAGCATATCAAAGCATGTCCAACAAACTGGTAGGCCTGGTCTTCTAGAAGTCATAGAATAAACGGAAACAGGACGTCCAGGAAGAAGTCATTTGATGGGAGAGGAAGCGGCGGGCCTATTTGAGTCAATGAGTCACACCCGGAGTGATCCACTGCCCTGGCAGTGAGCAAACATGTGTCTTGCTTCTAACCAACAGAACACCAGTAAAAGTCATGGTGGCATGCCCAGGACTGTGTTACATCATAAAGAAGAGTTGGGGAGAGTACAGATAAATGAGATAGGGTTGACCTCCCTGCATCCTCCTAAATTGCCAGAAAGACAGCAATTTAAAGTGCAGTCAGGACATGGTAATTTCACCCTCCCCACCAAAAAGGAAGAACAAGTCAAAACATCAACAAAATTGTTCCAATATGGTAATGATATTACACATTAAGTAGCTCAAACAAGAACTTGTTTGTAACAAGTCAAATTTAGAAAAGACTAAACCTTTCATTTCCTTTTTTATTCTTGACGACAGCAGTTCCTTCTTCCTGAAGGAACTGACTTAATTTCTCATTTTCTCTCTGTGTTTTCCACAGAAAGGCTCTGTATAATTTCTCATTAAAAATAAATAAAAATTCCTAGCCATGCAGCTAAATTTCCCCTCAAGTAGACCACATACAAAAACTTTAAAAGAAAAGAAAAAAAAAAACTAAAATGAAAACAATGAAAGAAAGGAGGAACCCATAGAAAGAAAGAAAGAAAGAAAGAAAGAAAGAAAGAAAGAAAGAAAGAAAGAAAGAAAGAAAGAAAGAAAGAAAGAAACTGCCTTTTAAAACTTCTCTGAGTATTTATACCACTTTGTTTTTCACTCACACGAGGGAAATAACAAGAGGTCTTCTGATGAATGTTGCAGATCGCCATGGTTACGGTTCAGAGATGCAGCAAAAAAGCAATTATGGTGGAACAGAAGAAAGAAATGCATCTCTTTGTCAGAATTTCATAACAGCTGTAATAACACTAGAGCACCCAAATGAATGTAAAATAACTGAAATATTGTGGCATGTTAAATGCCAGCACATTAAAAAATTGTATTTCAATGTCACATTATTTAAAATGACAGGAAGCATTAATTCCAGCTGCACCAAGGAGCCTGTTAAGAGATACAGGGTGGGGGATGTAACCCAGCCTTCACACAGGGAGGAGACTTCAACACAATGTATGACATACAATACTGTTTGGATGAAAAAAACAAACAGGGATATACAAGAACAAATTTAATCTGATATTCAGAATTAGTTCCCTTATACATTATTGAGGTTAGCCGCCCTCCACCCTCCAAGCCTCTACAGTGTAAGAGTAATCACCTAATGCTCTTCTTGCACTGTGAACTCTTAACATGTGCATTAATTAAAAGTTTTCCTGTCGAGGAATGTTATTCTCATTTTACAGTAGAACCAAATGAGACAATGCTGCCCAGATTATTGTTTATAATAATATCCTGGGTACGAGGGTGAAGTCTTTGGCCGACAGGAGAGCTTAGGGGGTGCCTTTAGTTGTTAGTGGGGGAGAATTCTCTCAGCTTGACTAGCTCAAAGCTTCTGGTTTTTAAAAGTTGGTGACCAAAGATAAAGGATCTAACAATTACGAAAAGCCATCTTTCCATTTAGTATTCCACAAATATCATTTCCCTGTAGGGGGGGAGAAAACAAAGTAAATAAGACGTGCCTCAATCACAAATGCAGACTTCAATATTCTAACACTCAGTCTTCTATCTCCTTTACCTAGAACCTGGGCTCATTCCGCAGCTCACCTATTCTCCCAAGAACAGATTAAAAAGGGACCATGAGCAATGCCCTGTGTTTCAGTGGCTGATCTGGTGGCTCTTCTAAATGGCCCAGTCATTTCAGAGTTGTCTGTGATTGCTCACAATATGGCCTGGGCTAGAAGAGCAACAGTTGTCAATAGGACTGGTATGGAATTCTCTTCACTAAGGAGAAGATATAACTTAGAAATAGCTACTACTTCCCTAATGTTCATAGTTTAGAAAGATAATGCTTTCATAAGCACTATCATGACCCTTGTCACAACTCTAGGACTATGTTAGGGACGGCACTCAAACTCCTCTACTGGCAAATGACCCAACTAAAACTCAGAGTCAACAGCCATGGTTGCGTGTCTGCACCCACATCTCTCTCCCATTTCACACTTCAACTCACCATGATGCATCCTTGCACATACAAAGAGAGCCCAGTCTCTCCAGTAGAATCATACCAGCTAAAATTAATTACACTTTTAGTTTGCCTTAGGTTCTTATTCCAGTTGCTGCTGCTGCATCACAAACTCCCCCAATATTTTAGAGGCTTAAAAGTAATTGTTTTATTATGCTCAGGAATTCTGTGAACCAGGAATTCAGTGAGGGCACAGTGGGGATGACTTGTCCCTCAAGGGCCTTCATTGGGATGACTTGTAGTCTAGGAAGAAAAGGGGGTGACTTAGTGGCTAGGGCTGGAATTATCTTCAGGCTCCATCACTTACATACCTGGTATTGGGGATGGACTGACTCAGAGACTAAAGCACCTCCATGTAGCATCTCCTATGGTTTGGCCTCCTCACAACCTGGCTGTCTCGGGATAGTTAAACTCTACATAAGCAGCTCAGAGCTCTAATGCCAACATTTCAACAAAGCAGAAGCTGCAATCCCTGTTTATCACTCAGCCTCACTACTCACACCGCATACCAGGAGTCTGAGGGCCAACGCCCACTCAGATGCAAGAGGTGGGACCAGAGTCACAAATGGACAGGAGGAAGTGTCCAGGAATGTTATGGACATGGTTTAAAACCACCACAGCTGTTATCCAAAATCTATCCTCACCTTTTGGTACACAGCTTTAACAAAAATGCTAAAGAGAAAGCCAAAATAATGATTGACTTTTGAATAGTTAACCCAAAGATTGTTATGGTATATGGTGGCTAAAGATGTTTACATTTGCTTTCAACACAAGTAGAGTGATTTTTGGAGTATAGGGAACTGGGGGCAAATTATAGTGCAGGTGAGTTAGTATTAGTGAGTGCTTCTATAGCCACATAGGGCCTAGGGCGAGGGAGGGGTTCTGCTTACTCTAAACTGATCATATCTATTCATCACTACACCATCACCCACTTTAGTGGTAAGTACTTCAACAGCCCCTGTTTACAGCCACTAGTCTTCGAGGAAGTAAATGTCTTATCATATCTCTTTTAAAGATAAAAAACAGCAAGGTGGTGTCTGATGGAATCTGGAACCACCCTCGAATCCAGGTCATTATATGTGATTTTCTAAGATTTTACCAAGATTACTACTTTTCTCCCTAAAGTTTGAAAAATACAGATTAAGACTCAGCCACATAACTCTTGAAAGTTAGGGAAGGCTAAACTCCTTAAGGAAAAAAAGATGTATGTAAAACTTTTAAATGTAATATAGGAGAATGTTTTAATTGAGATATACTACAAGTGAACAGTTGGGAATTTTTTCACTGGGTGAACACAGACATGCAGCCAGCTCCCACATTATGACACAGAACTTGACCAGTACCCCTTACCTCTTTCTAGTCACCCCTTCACCCAAGTGGTTCTTCTGGGTTTAGACTCTTTACAGACCAATATTATGTTTATTAGTTTCATGAAGCTTCCTAATTTTCCCCTGACATTCTATAACCTCTTCACCTTTGATACTTATTAGATCTCACTGCCTGTCAAATGGCATGATTCCTGAGTATGGGCATCCATGTTCATTTAACAATTCAATACTGCCTTTTTGTTTCGTTGTTTTGCTTTCTAAAGTCAATGCTTCTGAGGAGTATTGCAGTGTCAGGATAAAATAGCAGGCCCTAACTGTCTATATAACCTTGAGGAAGTCACTTGACTTTTCTGTCCCTTAATACTTTCTTCAGAAAACTTGGTGCAGGAGTACATAATCCCCAAGATTTTTCCATCACTGAAACCCTCTGCTTTTAAGCCATTCTCATTTACTCCATGTGATCATACTTCTGTAACTTTATTTATTTATTTATATGTATATATATGTATGTACATATATATATATGGATGCATTTCATAAGCCCTCTCTCCTCAAAGAGTCTGTTCGAGTGGAGAAATTGTAGTAAACTCAAAATATTTGTAAATTGCAGTGTTTAAAATGTGCTCGTTTGCCTTTTCATTGTCAAATAAACAAGTGTCAATCAATTGTTGGGGGTGACTGCAAAAATAAAGATGCTTTTAATATGGGCACATGTGGACATGTCAATGCAATAGCTGAATGGGTCACTCACTGGAGTGGCTTCCCTTCTGCTTTTAGCAGAAAAGACTGAGAAGAAGCGATTTGAGCAACAGCCACGGTGGCAGCTGCTGGAGCCAGGGATAGGATTGTCAAGGCCTTTTTTGTGCTCCAGGAAATTGGAGTGTAAATGGAGAGGCAGCAAAAGACTGGATTTTAAAACAAAGGTTTCATTTCAGAGTGCTTATTGTCTGCTGCATGCTCCTGTCAGATAAGTGGGCTTGCAAAGCACCTTAATTAGAACTGAGGATTATCCTGGACCAGAACCCACTGGACAGCAGTTCTTTTAATGGGGACAGAAAGCACAGCCTCAACTCATCAAAATACTGGGCGGACTTGAGGATTTTACTGAGAAAATGACCTTTGAGAAGCACAAACTTCTGTGTCTTTGTCCTACTTCCACAATCTCTTAAATGATTTTTCCATACTTTTACATTAGAAAGGAAGAGAATAATGATTGGTTTCTTACCCAGAAGAAATTCAAAGACCTTAGAGGACAGCACAATACCTGTTATTCCAGAAGTGGTCACTTAAAGCAATCGAAGGCAATATTTGTGAGCGAGACGCAGAATGCTGAGTTGCCAGTATCCCAGACTTAACCACACGATTGCTCCTCAGTTTGGACAAACGTCCAACATTAGGGACAGAAAGGTTATTATCGGGCCACTATTAAAAACATTGCTGAAGTGCCATACTAAATAATATCTCTAAACACATGAGTCAAAAGAGATTCCTCCTGCCTCAGGCTTTCAGTTAACTCCCCAGCCAAGGTTTAGTGTTTAGAGAAGGATAATTGTTTACTTACCACTGGCCTTCAAGTTCCCTCACCCCCAAAAGAGAGCAATTTAACGAAATATAACTAGATCTGTCTTTCCAGGTCTCTAATCTGTCTCTTGACTAAGGGCACATACAAGAATGAACTGAACTGTCTCTGACAACCACACCAGCTGATTTTACCAATGTTGGCTTGATGTACTTTTCGCCCAAGAGCCACTATTAATATCAACATCAGACTATTTTCTTTTTCAAATTGTCCCCTAACTCTTGTATGAACACTGCCTTTGCTGGGAGAGGGCTAAGAAAATTTGGACAGTGATAATTGACTGGTCAATTGAGTTTGTATTTCTGGATAAGATAGTGTCCCTAAAAAACACTTTCAAGCCTTATGTTAATATTTTGCTAATACTACAATGCTAATATTTTGAGTCTGTGCCACACCAGAGAACGTCCACATCTCATCATATCGTATTGTCCCAGAGTTTCAAAAATAGCATTAATAATTATCATTTTTGACCATCTTCAATGTTCAGCCCTTATTATAGTTCTCACAAAGAAAACTTCAGTGCTGTGCTTGTAGCCATGTGATGGAATTTGTTTTCCATTTAAGTACCTACTATTAAATAGCAATTACTATGTTCTTCCCTTGCCAGTAGTCTTGAAAGGGAAGTAGGGCAGGATATATAAAACAAAATCAGATTTATAAAAGCAAAAAGTGGGGAGGTAATGCTAAAATCAACTCAGTGATACACTTCTCAGATGAGAAAATGGATTTGTTCCCATAATTTGAAAAAAGTTATTCTTGTAATTCTAAGTACGTGAATTCCAAATCCCAGCTAAACCTACAGGCATCCTGGTGTCCCGATAAGCCATGACATGTGTGGTTGTCATGAAAAGTGTCCCCTTTTAAATTGCATGTATTTTATTCCTGGGAAGAGAAAAAAATGTTTAAAAACCCAAAGGCTAAGGAAATCAAACAGAGAGAAAGAGATCTAATAAATGGTTGCAACAATTTCAAGGGAACAAGGACTTGAAAATGAGAGAAATACTGATTACTGACACAACGTGGAGATAATCCAACTTCCCAGTGGAGGAGAGGATGGCTGTGACTGACATTAGCTGGTTGTCAGTTGCTTCTTAGGTCTCAGTCTTGATCCATTATTGACAGAACTGGGGCAGATGCCATTATGCAAAGCCCCCAGTACCCCTCAGCCCTCTCTATGGTGGGACATGCCAATAGCATCCCATCCTCAAGCGTCTATACCCAAGACTCTTCCCAAGGACTTTCCTCCTTGCCTGCAGGCAAGGCAGGCCAGAAGTCCTAGAAATGTAACACCCCCCAAAAGTACTTTCTAGTCAGTGAGGAATGGAAATGAGATATAAAATACCCCTGTTTCCCCACTCATCCCCCACATGTCCCTGGCAAAGTGAAGTTCCAGTTGTTTGCAGCAGTAACTTTCTCACGAATGCTCCTTGCTGGCTTCTTTCTCCTCCACCCTCTAACTTACTTCCCTGTGACTCTAGTGGTGCTTCCTGGGAAACCACTTGATCCTGTCCCAGGGTCTGTTACTGAAAGAACTAAACCCAAGACAGTGGAGCTAGTGAAACTAGTCCAGACAATGACCAAGTTGCCTCTATAATACTCTTTGAATGCTTTTTAAGTGAATTCTTTTCCTGAACACACATGGCCCCGCATAGCTCTAAGACAATCGTAACTTCTTCCATCATCAGCTCTGCTAGGTACTATTAGAGGTCATAACTATAACCCTTGAAATAGTTTTATGGCGATGTCAGAATCGTGAAACCACATTTTCCCTCTTATCCTTCTCCTGCATTGTTCTATTTTCCTTTTTCAGTGGAAGTTAATTAAGGGCTAAGAAATATCAGGAAATCTTCAATGAGCACCCAAATACGAATGGTAAGTATATAGATTTTGTGTTCAAAGAAATGGGGTTTAGGCTTAGTTGAATGTTTTGCGCCCCTCCCCAATTCATGTCTTGCAATCTAACCCCCAATGTGATGGTGCTAGGATGGGAGGTGATTAGGTCATAAGGGTGGAATCCTCTCAAGTGGGATTATTGCCTTTAAAAAAGACCCCAAGAGCTCCCTAGCCCCTTCTGCTATGTGAAAATACAGTGAAAGACATAGTCTGTGGACCACAAAGTTGACCCTTACCAGACACCAAATCTTCAGTGTCTCAGTCTTGGTTTTCCTAGTCTCTAGAACTATATGAAATAGATATTTGCTGTTATTAAGCCACTCAGTTTATGGCATTTTGTTACAACTGTCCAATGGACAAAGACAAATGACACACCTTATAAAAGATATAAAAAGAAGTACAATGCATGATCTATGTCTTTAGTGAGGCTGAAATCAAAGAGGCAAGACAAAAATGGGCAAGCATACAAAAAAAATGTGCTGTGAGAAAAATACTACCTCAGTGGCCCTTACCTGGGTTCCCACAGGCCACCCCCAAGGGATTACTCCCCAAGGGTCAACAATCAAATACAATAAAAAATCAAATGCCAAAGATCAGAATCAATACACTCTTCATGTTGCTAACTTACAGGAAAGATTATGTTGTTGCATATGACTTTCTTCTCTGTCTTGCTCCCTCACTTATTTTTTTCTAATACCCCTGTCCTTTCTTGACTTGAGTATTGAAAGAATTCTTAGTTAGCTTTTTAAAAAAACATTTATCCAGCTGTTACTTATCAGTGCTTACGACACATGAGGCACTGTGTAAGACACTGGCTATAATGATGAACAAAGCAGATAAGGTCCCCACTCTTATGGAGTGTTTATGCTACTGGTTAATTCCTATCCACTTGTCATGTCTCAGCTGAAATGTCACTTCTCTTTGAGAGCCTTCCTTGACCCCTGAACACCAGCTCCGGGGCTCCTTTAACATTGCAGTTGCCATAGTAAACTTTCACAACACCTCTTCTGTTACCGTGTGCTTAACTGTCTCCATGTGAACAAAGTTTGTGTTTATTTTGCTCACTCTTTCATCTGATCACTAAGCAGTTTCTCGTACTCTCTAATGACATACTAGTTAATGTCAGAACTGACACTTACTCTGTGCTTCTTCTGTTTATTATATAAATGCACTACACAAATTGACTCATTTAATCTCACAACTAGCCCTTCCATAAACACCGGGATTATCCTCATTTACAGAAGGGTAAACTGAGGTACAGAGAGGCTGAGCAACAGCTACAAATAGCTGGTAAGTGACAGAGCCAGGATTCAAATCTAGACAGTCTGGCTCCAGGGGAAAAAAAATACAAAACCAAAAACAAACATGCTCTTAAGGTTGTTTACTCACTAAACAAATGAGAATAAGTGAAGGAGTGAGGGTTCAGTCACTAGAATGAATGTGTAGAGGTCAAATTCATTTCCCCATGCCACACGGCTAGGCAAGGCTGGTGCTAGGGATTTACTGTGCATCCTCACACTCTAAATTTTATGAGTTTAGTGACGGTTCCACATTGCCCCTTATATTTTTAATTGTCTTAAAAGCAAATGCATTTCTGCTCTCTGTGGACACAGTTTTAATAAGCCTATTTAAATATTCATAATGCAGATGCAAACTCCCCTGCCGCAGCCTCTGTGATTCTCAGACGTCAGTAAGTGGCCTCTGCTCTTTGTGGTGAGCACCCGATGAACCCGCTGGCCCCACGTTTATCCCACTTCCTGTACGATCAGACTCTCAGAGCAGACTGCTGAGCCAGGAGGTTAGAATGCTCTGTCTGTGCTTCCAAAATATTAATTGGATGGTAATATTTTTGCTCAATAGGCAGCTGGTTCATAACCTCACTGGAAAAGTGCAAAATGGTGATAAAAAGTCTCAATTCTAGGAGAAATGGTAATGTTTCAGAATATCTCATGAATTAACTGACCTGGTCATTTTTCCCCCTTAATTCTCTCAGTTGCACATTCACTCAGCATTGTTAAATCCTGTGATAAGGTGTTTTTTTAAAAAAACCTGTGATCCAAATTACAGATAAAACCCATTATCTGTCATTCTCAGGTATTTCTCAGTCTACTCCCCTATCCCCATCAAAATCAAATACAAGTTCAGGTCCTTTATTTTTACTGAAACCTTCCTTAATTAGCTGAGGTTAGAAATGATACTTTATTAAATTTATATTCTCGGTGCATGAATTAATAATATGTACATAGTCTTTCCGGAATAAACTCAGTGAATGAATGAGTACATGAATAAATGAATGACTTATCCTAAGCTTTCATTATTCTCTCCACTCTTTGAAGCAGACATCAATAAATATTTGGTTCGGAGCACAAAGTTCCCCACCACGATTCCCACATTTGTTTGCATGGCAGACATCAGAAGGCATGGTTCTCTTTGTGAAACACCATGAAATTCAGAATATTTAAAGTCAGGTAATCTTCAAACATACACATTTTATTATTCTCCCACATCAATGGCCACTCTTCCTTATTCTCTTGGCTGATTCTTCTCTGTTACATGTCCCTCCCTCCAATAGTGACATTGTCCTATAGACCTTCTCTTTCTCTTCTCTCATCCAACCCCACAGTTGAAACACCCTCTACATATTGATGATTTGCAAATTTTCATCTACATCCCTGACCTGTCTTAATAGCATGCAACTGATTTACCCAACTCACTGACAAGTATTTCTCTCCCGGTCTTCGCTATCTTGGTAAGTGGCCATTCCATGGGTCATAATCCCAGAGTAAGGCTGCCAACGAAAACATAGGACAATGTGTAACTTGCAAGACCTTAGTCTTGGCAGGAGTGTTGTACGCTGAAATGGCAAATATATATATATATATATATATATATATATATATATATATATATATGCGCCATTGAAAGGGGGAATAATTCTCTATCATATATATATATATATATATATATATATATATATAGAGAGAGAGAGAGAGAGAGAGAGAGAGAGAGATTTAAGGCACTGGATCATGCAATTATAGAGGTAGCCAAGTCCAAAATCTTTAGGGTACATTGGGTTGACAGGCTAAAGACCCAGGAAGAGCCAATTCTGCAATTCAAGCCTGAAGGCAGTCAGCTAGCAGAATTCCCTCCTGCTTGGCGAGGTCAGTTTTTGTTCTGTTAAGGCCTTCAGCTGATTGGATAAGGCCCACGCATTATGGATGGCACTCTGCTCTACTCCAAGTCTACCATTTAAATGCGAATGTCATCCACAAAGGCTCTCACGGAAACATCCAGAATAACATTTGATCATGTATCTGAGCACCATGGCCTGGTCAAGGAGCCACACAGAATTAACCATCACAGGTAGTATTCCCCCAAATTATCTCCTTCCCAGAACCTCTAACTCTGACTATGTTTTGCAAATTAGGGTTGTTACAGTGGCAATTAGTTAAGATGATGTCATAGTGGAATAGAGTGGGCAAGACAGAGATGCACTGTGAGACCATCATGTAATGATGGAGGCAGAGATCAGAGCACTGCGTCTATAAGCCAAAGAAAGCAAAGAATTTCTGGCAACACCAGAAGTTAAGTGAAAGGCATGGAACGGATTCTCCCCTGGAGCCTTCACAGAGAGTGTGGCTCTGCCCGCCTTGATTTCAGACCTCCAACCTCCAGAACAGTGAGGGAAAAATTCTCTATTATTTTAAGCCACCACATTTGTGGGACCTTGTTATAGCAGTCCTGGGAAACTAATTCAATTGCTATGTTACTATATGACTTAAAGTATATAAAGGACACAGGAATATCTTTTGGGGTAAAAATAAGTAGTCAGGATTTCTCACATAAGGGTAGTGGAGTTGGGGAGAGATCCCTGACTCAGATGTGCTCAGGGACCTCTAGTGTGGGGAGAAAGATGAGGCTGGGGAGTGAGCAAAAAGCCCTGGGGACAGTGAGATCAACCAGAACCAGCTGAGGTCCCCAGCAAAAGGCAGGATGATAACTGAGGACATGAGGTGAAAGGGTCCAAAAAGTCTTAGACATTGTCCTCTTTGATACCAGCACTGACCCTGGAGAGTTTTCAGAGAGATATCTAAGAGTCGCTCAGATCAATCACCCCAACTTTGCCTCCTGCAAAATCAGAGGTACCAACAAGCAGGAAAGGGAGGAGCCAGGGGGCATTGAGAGGAAGGCCAGACCTGCTGTTGCCCTGGAAGAGAAAGAGAAAATTTCAGATCTCAGCTGGTAAATAAGACATTACAGCAAAGCTTGAAAAGCCAGATTCTTTCTCCTTTGTAAAGGCTCTACCTGCTGATCATGAAGGGGCTCGGTGACAGACACATTAAAACACCATTAAACTGTGAAACAGAACACAATGTGAAAATAGATTTAACCTTCACAGTGTATCGATCTCTACCCCGCGCTGTGCCCAAGTTCTTGGACAACTGTTTTATAATAGGTTTTAGTTATTTTCCTGTTGCTATTCTGACTTCCTTCGAGGAGGGTGTTAGTTCATAAAGCTCTTTGACAGTGGAGGGACGCAGGCTCACTTCTCAGGGAGTGCCTGGCCTTGGAATGCTCCTGCCAGCTGCTCCGTAAACGGGGACCGCTTTGGTGAAAGTGAGGAATGATTCTGTGTGGGCTGCTGGGATGACAGATGCCCAAGGATGAGAAGGAGAACACTGCCAGCTTCTCTGAAAGGGGGAAGGAGAGAGTGTGCTGGGTCCATACAGCTATAGGCAGTGGTGAGCGGTGGGGGCCCACACCTCTTGTGATTTAATTTAGGCACCCAAAGACAATGGGTTAATGTTGCCTGGTAGGGTGGCTCTTATGTTTTTTTTCCTTCAAAACATGTACACACACACAATAAAAATTATTTTCATAATAGGGGAGGAAAGAGATTCAGCTCCCTGTAACAAAAATGATCAAGGACCTGTAATTTTCTGAATGAGTTTTGACCCACATGAGCAGAAAGAGTAACACAAAGAAAGTAAAATCACTTACTCTTCGAGAAAATTCATATTTAATTTTGCAGTGGCTTAGAGGATGAAGAAAATTGGAAGATGCATTTGTATACCAGAGTTAATAATAATGAGCTCAAGGATTCCTTTTATGTGGGACGTATAACACTATTTTCCCTTCAACCATATTATTGGCACCATATTATATGGTTGCGGCAGAATCAGAGAAAAATCATAATGAAGAGACTAGTATGTGGCAAAGTATCTGATAAACTAGGTGGCTTGCACTGTAGGCTACAGAAAGTGGATAAAGTCAGTACTTAATAGCTTTTTGTGTGGCCGCAATGGAAGACCGCAATTCATCAAAGGTGAAAAAAGTGCTCTTAAAGGTATGCGAATTTGAGCTCTCGCAGTTGTTTTTCCCAAATCGTATTACTTCTAATTCATCATATTAGGAATTCAAAAACATTTGATAACATTAAATATCATCTTCAGATAAAATCTTTTTGAAAAAGAAGATAAAAATTTATTTCTAACACGAAAACAAATATATGCCAGGTAACTGTGTCTTGCTTAATGGAGATCAAATTCTCTTTGCGTTTAGAAACATGATAAAGTCACCCCATTTGCCTACTATTATTGGAAATCATTCTGTAAATAATAACTGATAAAATTAAATACAAAAATGTAAAAATTCTAATAATGAAAGAGAGAAAGAAAAGGTTGTCTGTAAATGACATGATTGCCTACCTAAGAAAATTCAGTAAGATCTACTGAAGTCATTAAAACAAATAATTGATTTAAGTACACTTGGCGATTAAAAACTATACATAAACTGCCAGTAATTACCTACATTAGAAATACATCTACTTTTGAAAATAGAGTAAGAAAAAGATCCCCCTCTCCAAAAACATTTCACCTAGTTGTAACAATAAATACAAAATACAGTGGAAATAATCCTTACAGGAAATAAGTAGAACTACTATGAATAAAACTATAAAATACTATTGTCATGTCCACATATTGAGAGATTAATATTGTGAACATTGTGCACCATCCCAAAATAATTTACAAATGGAATACAATTCCAGTAGGAGATGTTACAGCTTAAAAAAAAAATCTTCCAAAAGATTGTGTAGAAAAATATGCTGGAAGAGATACCTGGCACCTATTAAGATGAAGAGTGCTAAGGGATGGCACGACCAGGCAGATAGTAATCCTTCACTGAGTAAATATTTTGAGGAGCTACTCTGTGCATTTGGCTTGTGGGAGGAAGAGAACAGACATGGTTCTTGCCTTCCAGAAGCTTACAATCAAATGGAAGACAGATCATAAAAAATAATGACACAAATATTGTAAGTACTGAATTGCAAATTATAATGTAGGCTTTTTAAAGACTTTATTTATTTATTTATTTTTTGAGAGAGGGGAAGGGAGGGACTGAAAAAGGGAGAGAGAAATGTCAATGTGCGGTTGCTTCTCACATGCCTCCTACCAGACCTGGCCTGCAACCCAGGCATGTGCCCTACACAGGGAATTGAACCGGCAACCATGCGGTTTTGCCGGCCAGTACTCAACCCACTGAGCCACACCAGCCAGGGCTATAATATGTTTTAAAGGCAAGCTACAGGTTGTAGAGAAGCAGTGCCGAGGGATGCAGTTGTTCTCTGCTCAAAATTAGAGGACCTCATTCTGATTGGCACACAGATGCTGCCACTGGCCCACTGTGAAACACACCCAAAGTCATAAATGTCAGTCTTTATGTCAGTGACATTGAACCTGCTCAAGGATGGAAAGAGGAAGAGAGTTCCCAGTAGAAGAAAAACAAGTTGAAATGCCCAGCAATGGGAAGATCTTGGCACAGTCAGGAAACCAAAGGCCTTCAGTGTGGACAAGAAATGAAACTCCCGACAGAGGATGAGATGGAGAGAGAAGTAAGTGGGGACCACACGCAGACCATGAAAAAGGGAATAGATTTTTTAAATGGATTTTATTTGAGCGCAGTGAAAATGTTCCTAAGGGTTCTGAGCAGGGGAGTGACATAATAAAATCAATGGCTTAAGAAGTTTATTTTTTTTCTACTGCATGGAGAATGGTTTGGAATAGATTAGGAATGCACACAGGGAGACTAAACAGTGGAAGATGGTAGAAAGACGGTGGTGTAATTAACCAGGGTGAGGGCATTGGCAATGGAAATGGAAAGAAGTTCACAAATATTTACAAGTAGAATTAATGAGATTCGGTGACTGATTGATGGAAAGTCAAAAGACTCTATAAGGCTAATATATTTTAAAGTTTGTCGCCGGTGTAAGAAAAGAACAGAATAACAAAAAATGGAAACAGATTCATCCATTATTATAAAATAAACTTGGCATTTTGAAATATTAAGAAAGAATAAAATATATTCTTACCCATAAAATATATTCAGGCAATTAGGTAAAAATCTTTAGGGGGAGGGAAGAAAACTGAATAAAGTCAATGCTTTCTCAGAATTTACACCAAATAAAAATAAAACACTAAAAGTAGTATAAGGTAATGTGGGTTTATGCAGTTATTTTCTTTTACTTCCCTTTTTTTCTTTGCTTTCGGACCTCAGGAATAAACACCTGTTAAAATACTGCTCAGTTCAGGGCTATCATCCATTGGTCTGTAAAACATGCTCCGTCTTTGTACTTGACTTTCTTCTCATCGTTCCATTTCTCAGACTTCACACTTTCCAAGCCCAGCAAGCACCCACTCTAATGTTCGTGATACTATTACTACTCAGTGTTAGTGAGTGATTGAAATGCTAATACCTGAGAAGCCCTCTAGAAAATGCCTGCCATTTTGTGACCCCTCCCTACCCTGAATATTGAGTAATAGTTTCACTATCAAGTTGTTCCACCAAAGAATATAGTATATCCCTTCATTTAACCAAATATAGTGTTATGTCCTTTAATTCTTCTAGTATTGTCTCCATACATGTCAGTCTTTGTCACGTTAAACCCTAGTCACTTTATAGCTTCTTCTGCTTTGGGGAAAAGGCATCTTACTTTGTTCTGGGTTTCTTTCTTTCTTTCTTTTTTTTTTTTTTTGAATGGTTATTCACAGTATAGAAAAATGCTATTGGCCCTGGCTGCTGTAGGTCAGTGGATTGGGCTGTGAACCTAAGGGTTGCCAGTTCGATTCCCAGTCAGGGCACATGCCTGGGTTGCCAGCCAGGTCCCCAGTACAGGGCATATGAGAGACAACCACACATTGATATTTCTCCCTCTCTTCCTCTTTCTCTTCCCCCTTCTCTAAAAATTAAGAAATAAAATCTTAAAAAAAGAAAAATGCTATTGATTTTTAAATTTTTATTTTGTATGATGAACTGAAAAAAATAATCTGAACTATGGAGGGCTTTGTTAAGCATAGTGTCAAAGGCAGAACACATAAGAAAAACATGCATTTGCCAAGAAAACCTAATAAAGTCAAAAACATGACAATTTAGGGCAAAATATTTGCCGAATACATGACAGAAAAGAAATTAATACTCTAAGTATATAAGACATTATTACACAACAAAAAGAAAACTGTCAAATGTGGGCAAAGAGCATGAAAAAAACAATTAGAAGAGAAATAGAAATATCCAGCAAACATGAATTAATGCTCCGTCTTACATGTAATGAGCATTTTTGCATTATCATGAGCATTAGCCGAGATTCGTATCGTGGTGACAGAATCTCAACACAACGTAAATTATGCAGGAAGGGGAGCCACCGGCTCAGTTAACTAGGGCATCTGGGGACTCCTGCTTCACCTCCAGGTGGATCCGAGAGCTCACATCTCACAGTTATTGTCTCTATTGGGTTTTATCCTGCAGGCTGATTCAGTCCACGTGGCAGACAAGACAGCTGCCAGTAGCTCCGTCCAACCTAGCGGCAGAGATAAAAATCTAGCAGCTCTCTTCCATGCCCGTATATGAAACCTAGAAAGGATTCTAGTCCTGGGTGTGATATTTGCCTGTGCTGGATAGAGAGGAACACTTCACAAGCAGAAGAACGAACTCAAGAGGGCATTTTTCAATTCCACAAAATTTAAAAACCAGCCCTAGCTGGTGTGGCTTCAGTGGATTGAGCACTGGCCTGCTAATGAAAGGGTTGCTGGTTCGATTCCCAGTCAGGGCACATGCCTGGGTTGCGAGAGACAACCACACATTGATGTTTCTTTCCCTCTCTTTCTCCTTACTTCCCCTCTAAAAACAAATAAATAAAATCTAAAAAAAAAATTAAAAACCACACATCATTATAAACAAACAAAAACCAATAAACTGATTGCCTGTGCAGAGAGTCAGATAAGGAATGGGGAAGTTTCTAAGGGCTTACTCCATAATTTTCTTTAGGGCCCTTGTGGCAGCAAGACCTCATTACAGAAAGTCACCTCCCAAACCACTACCGGGGACTGGTGGGCTGGAGTGGCTTGCTTTACACATTATATCACAGTCCTTGGAGAGAAAGTTGCTTGCAGGAAGAGAAGCAGCAATTCCATCTTGAGAGACAAGAGCAAGCATTGGGAAGGTCTAAGGTGGGCAGGGGAGAAGGCCAGCTGATCTAAACTCTGCAAGAGTGGGTTTCTTAGTGAACAATGTGGTTATGAAAACAATCTGAAGCATGTGAGACGCACACTAACTTTTATTTTTTTCTCCCCACTAAATTGACAGGTTGGCAGGTTTGAGGCCTGTGTCCTTTAGAAATCCCGCGGCACAGCGTGGAGGTTTAATTCAGCCAGAGAGGCAGTAAACAGCACGAAGGTCACCGGGAGCCTCTACTTGGAAGGGAAAATGTTTTGTTTTATGAAAAATACAAAGTGCAGGGAAAATTGAGCCTACAAAGAGATGACGTGAAGACGGCAGAGAGTAAATAATGAAATTCTGTATTCCCATGGAACTTTACACAAAACCTGAATTCCCTTTGACAACAGATCTGCCACCTTCTAGATGCAAATGCCTTCAAATGGTAAATGGCAGTTGCAGTTGTGCATGGAGAGATGGGCCGCTAGAGGGTTGAGAGCAGTCACTCTGGCTGTGTGTTCTATGTCTCCTTCCCCGCAGGGGCATCTGAGCACACACAGAGAAAGACGTGAGTGGGCAAGGCCTGCCCATCATAGAGGAGAGGAGCCCAGTGACCATCTTCTCTCCACTGCTTTCTCCTGGACTCAGGGTTCCACAGAGGGTGCCACAGTCCCTTAATACCAAGAATTTAATGCTAACTGTCAGCAGTGGGTAAGATTGTGAAGTATTGGATTTTTTTTTCAATTTCCCTATTTAAAAATACTTGCTCTTCATTTACCACCACTATGGTATGTCCACCGGAAAAGCCTCAGACGTAGATGTTAGGAGACATTCAGAGGAGGACACCATGGTTCAAGAAGGAATGGGAGGAGTGGAAGAATTCTTGCAACACAACAAGGGATATTACAAGCATGCCATGAGAAAGGAACAAGGTGGTACATAGTGCCAAAAGCAGGAAAGGCTGTGCAGGGTTGTGGGGATCAAAAAATGTTTCTCAAAGAAGTGCAGTATGGGAAAAGCAATGAAAAATGAATGGTTGCCACAGGGAGAGAGAGGGGGAAAAGCTATTCCAGATCAAGGCAAGTGTATATATTTAGGACTGAAGAGTACTACATCTGAGTGGAATTGTCCATGTTTCTGAGAAAAGCACTGACATGTAAGACTGGAAAACTAAGTTGGGCCCAGCTACTTCCCAGCAGTCCATCATGATCACCTTGACAGAGAGAAAGTTGGTTACGCGTATTATTGTTTGTGCGTTGCTCTATTTCCCATACTGAATGGTAAGTTCCTTGAAGGCATGGCAGAACCATATCCAGTTTCTGCCTGGCAGGAATCTACATGTCTCTCTCCTGGCCCGTAGAGCTGCTCCTCAGAGGAAGGGTCCCTTGCCCTAGGCCACTACTCAAGAGACTGCCATACAGAGAGCTATGTTAGAGTAACACTCCTGCCCTCCCTCAGTGCCCCATCAACGCCTTCCCAGGGAAGAGCCTACTCAGGCCCATTTGCTCCTCCTTTTTGGAACCCTCCTGTCCACAGAAAGTGGGGGTTTTGCTTTGCTCCTTTCTGCTCAGGTCTACATAGGAGCGGACTATGCTCCTATGTGGAGCAGTAGGCAGGGAGGTGGAGGAGCTCTGGAATCCAACACTCTCTGTGTCTGGCTGGGCAATTCTATTTAATTCTGGGTTTCAGTATTAAATCGAAGCCTGCTTGTCCTCATTGTCCACCAACAGTAATAAATACAGTTTCATTTCCCTTTGTTGACACCTGCATTTATCTCTTGGCTGTTTCTGAACCCCAGGGGGGAAGAGAGGAGTATGATAGGCCCCTTAAATGCCATACATCTCCAAGAGTAGGCCCTCAGCAAGAGTGTGTTGATAGAAAGAGTGAATTCATGACTTAACTGTTGAAGACTAGTGTGTGCAAGAAGCATCAAGGTCACCATCCTTTCCCACGACCGCTGTGTTGAAGCCCAGCCATGGCCACGTGCAACAGATAGTGGAATCTCACCATGAGGTCATTTGGGATCACCATTAACAGACCACCTTCTCTTTCCTGTTTTGGAATCTTCCGTTTTTTTCTTCCCTCCTCTATATGAAATCTGTTGCTCAGTTTCTGGAAATATTCCCAACACCTTTCACTCTTTGAAGAGACCTTCCTCACCCCACCAACAGTCTCACCTACAGCTGCTGCTTCACTAATTCCTTACCTCCCTTTCTGCTGCCAGGGACTTTAACAATGCTTGAAGTTAGAACTGTGGGTGCTCTTATTGCAAGAGCATCCCCATCTGCTCAGGGACACAGCTCTTACTTGGAATACGAGGTTTGCGGTGGAGAAATGGAGTGCCTGTGCTCTTACTTCTGTTACACATCACTCACTCCTCGGGAGGATGTCACGCACAGGGCACTGAAGACCAAGAAGTTTTACTTCTTTTAAATTCACATTTGATTTGAATTTTATTTCATTTTAGAGTTCACTGATATCCCAAGAACTGGATATTGCATTTTATCAAGAGCATGCCAACTACAACAAGAAACCCATCTACAGTTCAGAGCGTGGGGTTTAACGTTCAAATAGCTTTCTGAAATTGGATGGCCACCTCTAGCAGCGAAGTTTCTTGAAAAATGAAGAAAGTCTATGCTCACTGAGAATAAACTAAGTTGCAGCTTGGGGATATGACTGAAACAAAGGAAGAGTTTAAGAGCTCAATTCCTGCAAATCTCTGGACAGAGGTATCTGAGCACCAGGTAGAATTAAAAAAAAAAAAAAAAGAGGGAGGTAGAGCCCATTGAAAATGGAAAAACAATTAAAAATATATTGAAAGGAGAAAGAAAAAGAGAAATCATTCCTAATTAATTCTGGTGCCCTGCTCAACCCCAGCCTCTTTGTAATCCTACTGGGAACATCTTTATTGATCTGGGGGCCCTGCAGCACGCTTCTGATGCTTATCTCAGCATAAAAACAGACTCTTGTGATGAGCAGTGATTTAATTACATGACAATCACCGTTAACAATGCATGGCGAATACCGAAGAAAATATGCAGAGGAGACTGGCAGTGATAAATGGAAAGAGGTGGCATTGACTTTCTGTAAAGTTTCTAGCTAAAATTCCATGGGTACTTTTCTCATAGGAAAAAAGTAATATTCAGTGACTTGAAATGTCTAAGAACAGTCTTCATTAAGATAGTTTAAATTTTAAAATAATAATTTGTGTTATATTAGTAGAACCTGTTTCTAAAATCTGAGAAATAGACCTAGAATTAAGCTTTTCCACAAAATCATGAGGCTTTAAAAGGCAGAGAATTTCTCTCATCTCAGATTCTCAAGACTCATTCAATGCTTACCATCATAGTCACTATTTAAAAATTATCTAAAGGAACTAGTGGAAATTGAATACATTTTTCACAATGAGACCCTTTCAGAATAAAAGTTCTAGAGTCTCCCGATGTGTTATTATAAATAGGCTGTTATATGTACGTCAAAGCACATATTTTAGTCTAGGCATCTTGAAAACAATACAATCCATTTCCATCTTTATCACTAGACTAAGCTGGATTAATCAGAGCTATCTACTAGGTTAGAAAGATTATATCACAGTGTTCATTGTGTTCATTGCCACAGGTTGTTGTATAACATTTGAGCTGATAAATACCTATGTAAGGACCAAAAATGGTGTTTAATTTGGTGCCATAAAACCTGGTTAACTGAACATGGTAGAATGGCTCTTCTGGCATGAGACGCTAATTAATGAAAGCACAGCACCGAAAACACAAAAGAAAATGAATGAGTAAATCCACAAGGGTTAAGAGAGTGCAGAGGAGACATCCCAGACAAGGGTTATGGAGAAGTGTGTGGACAGATGGAACATCATAGTCTCGGGAGAGTTAATGCCGAAAGGGAGCAACACCGGTGCAGTCATCCATACCCATGGCACAGACAAGGGTGCTCCTTTGTCCTTGGCAACCCGAAGAAGGCTCAGCTTGCCATTGGCAGGGTCTAAGAAGGGCATGAGTGAAAAGATGGGCTGGGAAGAGGGAGACGACAGGCAGTTTATAAAAAGACACACAACCAGTCAAGTCTCAGTCCATAAACTGGGAGTTCTCTTCTTCAGAGAACATCACTGAACTTTCAGGAGAGAGCCAAGGAAGGACGTGTACCTGTCAAGGGCACAAGCTCCAAAGCCAGAGTGGCTGGACTCAGAGTTTGGCTCTTCTTCTCACTACTTGTGTGACTTTGAACAATTTCACTAGCCAGCTATACCTCGGTTTTCTCATATGTAATATGTCCACGAAAATAGATTAAAAACTTAAAAGATAAAAGAAAGAAAGGGAACACTCTATTATCTTCAGATTTGAGAAGATACAAAAATAATAGACTGCTATAGAAAAACAACTAAGAAATTAAAAAATGTTATCGGTCGAATTACATCCTTAGGTAAAAGACTGAAGAAGAAAAGTAATACGGTTTTCCAGAATACAGAGCAAAAGAGAAAATCTGAACAAAAAGAGAGACAAAAGATTATTAAAAGATACCTTAATTCTGTCTATACTCAACTCTGTGAAAGAAAAAAAA
>PVKM010010105.1:0-35499 GCA_004027735.1 Carollia perspicillata | reverse complement strand
AAAATTCTTAGCAGTTGGTGAAATCCCATACTATAAATAAGTAAGGGATAACAACATGATGTGTTTTACTGGAAAGGATGAGATCTTATATGCTTACAAAAGAACTATTTTATCTCAGTCACCACCAATGGCAGTCACCACCAATGGCAGTGCCTTAGAAGCCGCAGTAGCTACAATCTTTCCCTCCTCAACACTTGTAAGTGTTTCTAGCACTCAGAGTTTGGTCTTAATACTGTTCTATACAAAAAAAAAAACAACTAGAAACCATTAGAGTATAGCCGATTCCATGTTCTTGGGCAGGATAAAATCAATATATGTCCATAACATCCTATTGTTGCCAGGAACCAAAAGAGATTTTAAAAATGGCAGGGGCAGTGCTGAAAGAAAAAAAAAAGAATCAATTTAAAGGAAATCTCATTGTCAAGCTGTTATCATTTATAGTAATAAAAATCATTAAATGAGACAAGGCATGCTTGTAAAAGGCCATGATCTTCATAAGAAAAAAGTAACAATAAGAAAATGTACAAAACTATAATTCTAAGATCAAAGAAGAATGACTGTTACCATGCACATTTAAGTTTATTTACTTAAATTAAAGTAGGAAAGTGTTTGTATGTAACTGTATAAATATAGATATTTGGGGGGTTGTTAAGTATATTTCTGTTTATCAAGTATAGATGTGTACCATTTTCAATCTGTGTAAATCACAAAGAATTAACATAAATTATAAGCCAAATAGTCCTAGAAGTAGTAGAAACTACCACAGATGGATAGGCCGTATCAACATGTGTGGTCATATATAAAGTAGAAAAGGAGTCAAGCAGTTAACTAGCACCAGTTGCTATGTATAATTTCCAATTATAAAGACAATACATCCATAATTTCAGATGTAACTTCTTATCTCTATGGGAATGAGAACTCTTGATAACCCAACTAAGTATAATGCAATACCAGTGAAAAAAATATATTTTAAAATATTTAAATTAGTCCAGATTAATATATCATGAAAACATTACAATGTGTCATGTACTGCCACATATTAAAATAAATAAAAGTTAAAGAATATGTCATCTTTTAATTTCTTTTGAAAACTCATAATTTTTATGAAGAACAGGAATAACGATCCTATGGTAGACAGGATAATGCCCCTCCCCAAAAATGTCCATGTCCTAATCCCCACAACCCATGAATATGTTACCTTACACTGCACAAAGGGTTTTGCAGATGTGATTAAATTAAGGATCTTGAGATAAGGAGATTATCCTGGGGTGGGCCCAATATAATTACAAGAGTCCATATAAGAGGTAGACAGCATGTCAGAGACAAGAGAAGATGCTAGCTATGCTCCTGGCTTTGAAGGAGGAAGAATGGAAACACAAGTGGAAGAATGTAGGCAGCCTCTGGAGGATGGAAAGGGCAAGTAATTGGATTCTCCTCAGGTGCCTCCAGGAGGAACACAGCCCTGTGAGCTAATTTTAGACCTCTGACATCCAGAAGTATAAGATAATAAATTTTTGTTGTTTTAAGTCATCAATTTTGCGGTAATTTGTTAAAGCAGCAATAAGAAATCAAAATAGAGCCTATGATAAAAATGAAAACTATGCGACAAAAATATTCAGCCTAGTGGCCAGCAGCTGGAATTTAATTTATCTTGAATTTAGCAACCAGTTGTCTAAACCCAATCAAACCTAAGTGGTCAGCAATCCACTTAACTTGTATTCCTAGCCTCCAGAGATGATTGTTTTTCTTCTAGTCTGATAAAATTACATACACAAACCCTGAAAATGCATAAAAACAATCTCATAGAATTTCAGACAACCCAGCAATGTATAGAAGTTTAAATTACAGAACTATGTAAGGGTAAGAATAAAAGTAGGGATAAGAATATAAAACAATATTAAATCTATGATATTAACAGCATTATGCCCAGTTTTGTTGTTAAATATTAAACAGCTCTGTAATCAAAGTGATATATTATGTATATCTTTTCCTTTTTAAAAATGTTTAAAGCATTCAAGGAAATCTGAAATACTAGGCTTGTAATTGAGCTAAATATTAAGCATTTGATTAAGTTTGCAATCAGTGTTTAAATGGCAGAGCTGACTTGTTCTGTTCATTTAATATGTATTTGATTTATTGGTTGGGTAAGTAGTATGTGAATGTTCAAAGCATTCATTCTGAGACTTGAACATGCATCAGAATCAACAGGAGAGCTTGTTAAAACACAGCCAGTCATGTTTCTGATTCAGTAGGTCTGGTTTGGGGCCCCAAAGAATTTGCATTTCTAACAGGTGCTGATTATGCTGCTAGTTTGGGAAGCACAGTTTAAAAACCACTGAGGAATGCTTGCTATTTTATGTTTAGAGGAATACTAAATGTTTGACATAGTCATAAGATTAACAGATTGGACTACTGGAAAAAAAGGTACAGAGAATATTCCTATAGACACAAAAAGCCCTCGGGCATTAAAGCAGCTATGGGCAAAAGGAATCACTACAAAGCTTAATAGAAAATACCACTACAATCCTCCTTCAGCCACTGAAGGTGAAGGTGAAGTGAAATCAGTGATGTAGGGGAGGAGGAGCAGCTTCCAGGTAGTTTCCACATTGGAATCACTTGGGGAAACAGAGGTATTAAAGACCTTTAAGTAGACCATTAGTTCATATTACTTTGTCAATGATACTGCTTTCTACTTTATGTTAAAAGTTGATATAAATCATGGAGAAATCACCATTCTTATTTTTCTTCTTTCAGGATACTAAATATCTTTAAATATAAAATGCCTTTTCACTGAAAAAATAACAAACCTGTAAGTAGAGCCGGACTTACAGGCACATTAACTGTAATCTGGGCTTTCTGTAGTTCTATATCAATTTAAAACCCTTGCTTTAAACATTTTAAGAGGGGTGTTACATGTGCTACAAGTGAAAAGTTGACAAGTTAAAAAATACTCTCTGGCTCTATAATGACTTTTCCTTTGGTCTCTTTTCATTCCCATTGATATATAGAGTTCTATTTGCCTTCCAGTGGATTTCTGAAATTTTGCAGACAATCTTAGATGTTTGTTCACAATGGTAACAAAGCATCTTTTGGAAAATCCAAACTACAAATTTAAAATTTGTCACACATATCAGTTTCCTCTGGATGTTTAATAGCCAATGTAAGCACTAAAATTAATTAACAAGTTAAAAATTTATTCAACTTAGTTTTGCCTAAAAGTTTAAAATGTGTTTGATCTTTGTCCCATCATCTCTTTTGCTGCTGTTTAGAAAAAAGAGAAGCATGGCTTAGGACTTTAAATGGGAAGATGGTTCAGGAGATAAAATGTTAACATTCATTATTTCTAGATGATGGCAGTATTGGTGGTTCTGTCTACATTTTAAAAAACATCTTTTAGTAGTTTCTACCAAAAGCAGTATTGTTATAATAATCAGAAAAACCTATTATTCAAAAAAACATACTTCTGATAGTAAGTGAAGATAGAGTAGGGCTTCTTAGAGCAATGGCTAATTCTTGGCCTTGGTAAAGAAATGTACAAGATGAGTTTGGAATATGATGCCATATCAAAAAGGAAGGGAACTAATGAAGACTAACAGAATTATGTCAAAATGACCCAGCAGCCAAACACATTGCCAATACAGAACACATTGGCTAAATATGGGACAATTTGAGCATCAAAAAGAATAACTACAATGATCCACTCATTTACTGATGGACATGTAGAGTTGCTTCCAGCACTGGGCTATTGTAAATGGTGCTGCTATGAACACTGGGGTGCATAGGTTCTTTTGGACTGCTCTTTCAGGATTCTTAGGGTATAATCCCAGCAGCGGAATTGCCAGGTCAAAAGGCAGTTCCATTTTCAGTGTTTTGAGGAAATTCCGTACTGTTTTCCACAGTGGCTGCACCAGTCTGCACTCCCAACAGGGTACTAGGGTTCCCTTTTCTCCACAACCTCTCCACACTTGTTATTTGTTGATTTGTTTATGATGGCCATTCTGACCAGTGTGAAGTGGTATCTCATTGTGGTTTTAATTTGCATCTCTCTGATGGCTAGAGATTAAAAAAAAAAAACTATGGTACATTTACACAATGGGATACTACACAGCAGAAAGAAAGAAGGAGCTCCTACCCTTCACAATGGCATGGATGGAACTGGAGAACACTATACTAAGTGAAGTAAGCCAGATAGTGAAAGACAAATACCATGTTATCTCACCTACAAGTGGAACATAATCAACCAAACAAACAAGTAAGCAAAATATAAGCAGAAACATTGAAATAAAGAACAAACTGACAGTAATCAAAGGGAAGAGTGGAGGGAGGTAAGGGGGGAAAGGAGGGAAAGGGTCATCAAGGAACCTGTTTAAAGGACCCATGGACAAAGCCAAAGGGGTAAAGAATGGAACTTCTTGGGAAGTGGGGGTGGGTAGGGTAGGGCAAAGTGGTATTGGT
Organism: Carollia perspicillata; assembly: GCA_004027735.1. Lineage (NCBI taxonomy): Eukaryota > Metazoa > Chordata > Mammalia > Chiroptera > Phyllostomidae > Carollia > Carollia perspicillata. Next base: position 31,044 of record PVKM010010105.1, on the reverse strand, counting down.
AAAATGGAGACAACTGTTCTTGAACAACAATAAAAAATAAAATTAAACTGAAAAAAGAATAACTACAATGAAAAGAATAACTACAAAACTGATATAAGTTTTGTTATATCCTCATATAACAAAATTTAAATATGTTAAAATGCATGAATTTCTAAAGATACTAAAAAAAGAACATTGAGACGAGTCATAGCAAGACCTTTTTCAACTCAATTTAAAAGTGAATTCTTGTGACAACATAGATGGAACTGTAGAGCATTATACTAAGTGAAATAAGCCAGGTGGTAAGGGACAAATACCATAGGATCTCACCTTTAACTGGAACCTAATCAACAAAAGAAAAAAGCAAACAAAATATTACCAGAGGCATTGAAATTAAGACAATCTAACAATAGCCAGAAGGGAGTGGGGAGGGGACAGTGGGAAGAAAGGTTTTCAGGAACTACTATAAAGGAGACATGGACAAAACCAAGGGGGGGCGGAAGCAAGGGAGGGAGGTGGGATTGGCTTGGTTGGGGGGAGTGGTGGGGGGGAAATGCAGACAACTGTGATTGAACAACAATAAAGTAATTTAAAAAAAGTTAAATGAAGAATTAAAAACAATTCAGAGATAGGAAATGATGGTGCTCATTTCCTGGTTTCACCTTTGATCTGACTTAGCTATTACCATCTTACTGATTTGTTTAATTTTCTTATTTCTGTGGAGAACAAAGAAAGCTGCATGAGCATAAGGAGTTAGTGTTAAGAAAATAAGGTTAGAAAAGTCATAACTGCATAACCACCCTAGGCTTGTGTTCCAAGAAGTTAAGAAAGGCAGGGCTGACCTAGCAGATAGCCACCTGGACAGTTGCCCAGGTGAAAAGTTTTACCCCTGCCCCAGCCCTTGAGCACAGGCTGAGCACGAGCTTCCCCAACCAATTACCAACGAGAGCACGAGCCTAGCGTGAGTTTCCCAGCCAATGGCTAACTGCCACATCTGCTTCTGTAAAAGTGCTTGCTTGCTCGCTTCTATAAAAGAACCTAGCTGTGAGCGTTAAGGCGCGATTCTCATTTGCAGCTCTTAGGAGCACTGTGTCTCCGCACATGTTCGGAGAGTTCGCCCCTGCGCAGGTAAAGCTTTGGCCAATAAAACATCACATTTGAATCCTGAAAGTTCCTGGACGTTTGTTTCTTGCGTTGGTGTATGCAACAATTTCCAGCTTTTACCAAAACAGATCAAATAAATCCAAAGGAAGAGTCACTATATTGACCATACTGGATTTTTGCCTTATATTCTGATTCAGGAATTTTGGATTCTATGGAAATATAAAGATATATCATTTAATATGTTTATACCATGACTTTTCTTTGTTTATAATTACATCTTTTTAATTTTTTCTTTTGACAAGTCTTTTTTAAAAAGTAAATATTTAGTTTAATTTGGTTTATGTATGACACATAAAGATTGCGTGTTATAATTAGTATTGTTATTAAAACTATATTTTAGAAGTATTTAATATTCATAGCAAAATTGAGGGGAAGATACAGAGGCTTCCCATATGTTTCCTGTCCCTACACATAATTATTTATTTAAAACCTGTTTTAAGAATCCTAGTTTCTACTTTTATCTCTCTTCTGTGGAAGGTAAAGCTGCTGCTCTCTCCCAACGTCCATTATTATTCTTCATGAAGTGAAATAGTGCCAGCTCAGCACCACCTTACCTTCCATCACCGGCCGTCCACCCTAGTCTGCTTCCTTACTGTCACCACTGTCGTCTCTTCCTTCTTTTTAAAAATCAGTTCCCCAAGAATTCTCAGGTTTTTCCTCACCCTCCCCACTGTGATGGCAGCCTCAAGTGCAATGTTTATGGCTTCCACCAAGATCTTTTTATTCGGTTATCCTGATTTTCTTTCTTTCTATTTTTTATATGTTTATTGATTTTAGAAGAGGGAGGAAAGAAACAGAAACATCGATATGAGAGAGAAGCATCAACTGGCTGCCTCCCGCATGCACCTTGACTGAGTATTGAGCCTGCGGCCCGGGCGTGTGCCCTGACTGGGAATGGAACTGGTGACTTTTCAGTTTGCAGGATGACATCCAACCCACTGAGCCACGCTGATCAAGGCTGAAGCTCTTTCTATATCAATACACTCTTTTTAATAGTTACATAATATTCCATTATATGAATACATCATCCGTAATTTAATCCTCATTCTAGGACATTGATATTATTTCCAGGTTTTTGTTATCAATAAATAGCACAGCAGGACATGTCCCTTACAATTATCTTTACACATTTTACAAGTATATTTATAAATTAAATTTTTAGAAATTAAAAAAAAAAGAATCCTAGTTTCCTTCTCCCCACCCTCACCGCTGCTCCATCTCCATATAAAAAGCCTGTAGGAAAAAAAAAGAAAAAAAGTGAATTCTTAGTTAGTTTGTATAAATTCTCATCAGAATAGTCAGACTGCATAAAATGGAACAAGATAGTTCAGTATGTAAAGAGTGCCTTGATACTGGATTTTTTTACTTAGGCTCAAGGACAATTTCAAAGGAATGGTGTGGAGTTATGAAAAAAAAAGTTGATCTAAGTAATTCATAAAGACCTTCCAACCTCAAGTTTCTATTATTCTTTGATATTTTGTTCTTTGGTTTAAGTTCAAACTTGTTTAGGAATTAACTAAAGTACCCAGACGCCAAAACAAAAAGCAACACAAAATAAAAAACACCATATACAAATTCTTCCCCCATGGACCCAAAAGGCCTGCTGCATAGTCTCTATGGTTGACTGAAAAGATTCTTAAAACAAAACAAAACAAAACAAAACAAACAAACAAAAACATAATAGTATGCTGGACCAAGTCGTAAGAGCAAATGTGGATATTAATGGGATAGACAATCACACAGCAATCCTGATTCTCTTAGAGGCACTTGAGTTGTTCCTAAACTACTGGAACTCAGTGAACAGGTTTCAAAAGGCAAAGGCAAAGGCAAACAAATGTTACATTCTCATAGGGTCTTATCATGTATTCTTCCCTTTGTCCCATTCTGCCTTACATAAGACCATGTGCCCTTTAAATTACAGTTTGTTATCAATGGTATCTCTTATCAGTAGAACACCTGACTAGCAAATAGTTGGAGGGATTTTTTGGCTGTGCATAATGATACCATTGAGAACCCCATAATCATTAAAAAGTATATTTCCTATTTTTTTTATCAAAGCAGGGCAAAGCCCTAGAGGAGACATGGATGTTTATCCCCAATGTAAATTGGTACAGTAATAAACTTGCTGACAGTCTCCCTCTAGGAGAATACTCCAGCACTCTGATATCTCTACTCAGGTTATAATTTTAGTTATATCTATGTAAGAATGACCAAAAAAAAAAGATAATGGCTTGAGCAAACCTAGATGGTCTCCTCTCAAATGGGCTGGTGTTAGAAGAAGCCCAAGGATGCTGAATGAAATTGCTATGTACAATTTATTCACAAAGCTTCTATAATACCCAGGTTATTTTTTGTAAAGATTTTATTTATTTATTTATTTATTTATTTATTTATTTATTTATTTATTTATTTATTTATAGATGAGGGAGAGGAAGGGAGAAAGGGAGAGAAACATCAATGTGTGGTTGCCTCTTGCATGGCCCCAAACCCAGGCATGTATCCCGACTGGGAATCAAACCAGCACCACCCTGGTTTATAGGCCAGTGCTCAGCTCAATGCACTGAGCCATACCAGCCAGGGCTAGCCAGGCTATTTTGACTTAGATATTAGGTCCTATCTTTGAGAACCTCAAAGATAAATGGGTAGGGCATAATGGCATTCAGAATAACCTACTGAAAATGTGCTTTAGGAATTTTAGGTTTGTGTCAGTGCAAGCCAAGAGACCACAGAGATGGCCAGACTTGAGTCAGAGCTCATCCTGAGATTGAGTTAGGGCACCACCAATTCAACAAACATTACTTGAATTTCTTCGGTTTGTCTGCCCTTCACAAGCATGATCTCATTTATCGTCATATAACTCACTGAGATAAGTATTTCTATCTCCATTTTACTACTGCAAAACCTAAGACTCAGAAGCAAGGGGTCCAGACCACAGGGTCAATGTAATAGGAGCTTTGAATTAAACCGGAGCCTGATCCTGCTTAAGAGCCCCTGTCCTTTACACTGTGGCAAACTGCCTCTAAACTATGAATATATCACATTTCATGCTGGAAGGGACTACCTTTTGTTACCATTTACCCAAGGACATATAACTACCATGCCTGCCAGCTTCTTAGTGACCTCTGTAAAAATCATGGAGATGCCATATTTCCTGTTAGATAGCAATTATGTACCTAGTTAGGTATATATTTCCCACCAGATGCTATTATTTTAAAATATTTTACTAAGAAATCTAAGAAAGGTTGTTTTTTCATGTTTATGTCACTGCTATAAATATCTTAAAAACAGTATTATAGGTTTTTAAGACATCTCTTTCCCTGTAACAGTGGTTCATTCTTTCTCTTGAGGACCATGACTCATCCACAAATCCATCTATAATTTCCATTATTTGAGTTACCAGAATGACAATGATTTGAAACCCTTTCAGGTCATTACAGGAGCATGTGTATATGTGGTTTATAGTGGTTGAATGATGTCCCCTAAATTCATGTCCACCTGAAAAGTCAGAATGTGACCTTGTTTTGAAGTAGGATATTTGCAGATGTAATTAGTTAAGATGAGGTCATACTGGAGTAGTGTGGGCCCTGAATCCAATGTCCGATATCCTGATAAAGAGGAGAGGATACATAGAGACGTACAAAAAGAAACCCAAGTGAAGATGGAAGCAGAGTTTTCAGTGATGCATCTATAAGCCAATGAATGCCAAGGATTGCTGGAAGCAACCAGAAACTAGGAAAAGGCAAGGTAGGATTCTTACCTAGAGCTTTCAGAGTGAGCATGGCACTACTGACACATTGAATTTAGACTTCTAGCCTCCAGAACTGTGAAAGAATAAATTTCTGTTGCTTTAAGTCACCAAGTTTGGGTAATTTGTAGCTCTAGCAAACTAACAGTGGTTTGTGCCGATATTCCTTTCTTCTAGTTTTACATTCACAGAACACACTTTAGCAATCAGTAAGTAAATTACATGTATAAGGAAAGTAAGTAGAGTAGAACAACATTACATTATTTGGTTTTATATGGAGCTTTTCATACACATGGTTCCTGAAGCTGCATTATGAAATAGTGTATTAAAGTGAAAATGACTGTGAAGCTATTATGCACCTTTCAATAGTGGACTCAGAGCATTAGGCATGAACAGCTGTTATTATGGAAGGAACAGAAAGCCTTGAAACTGGAGTGATAATGTCTGCAGTTCCTAAGTTCCATCAATTTTAAACTTCAAAAAAATCAGTGATCTGAGTCATGCTAAGGTGTCACTTCTGGGGTCACATCTGAAAAAACAAGCCTAGAGCAAGGAAAATATAGAATATCCAACTCTTAACCACAGAGGATTAACAACACCTGAAGATACCATCAAATCTGAAGCAAATTTAATTGAATATATATGTATATATTGTGTGTCTTCTGATATGTTACAGCATGGGAAATAATTGCTAAAGAGGCTTTTCAAAAGAGGAAAGTGAGCAATGGTTGATTCTATCTGATGCAAGTCTGGCCCTACAGGGACCCACACTGAACTGAAGACAAAATTCCAACCTTAAAGTGGTCCTCCCATGGGTGTAGGATACACTGCCTTACCAGTTAAAGTATATAGAGGTTGCAACAAAACAAACAAGCAAGCAAAATATAACCAAAGACATTGAAATAGAAAAGAGGCTGACAGTAACCAGAGGGGAGAGGAGAGGGAATTTCAGGGAAAAAGGGAAGTGATAACAGGAACAAGTATAAAGGACACATGGACAAAAACTAAGGGGGATGGAAATGGGAGGGAGGTGGGGAGCACTGCGGGGTGGACTGGGATGAGAGTAAAAGACAGAAAACTGTACTTGAACAACAATTAAAAAAGTATATAGAGGTAAAGGAAACTTAGAAAAATCAAAAAAAGAGATGAAAGCCTCTTGTGAAAGCCTCTTGATGAAAGCCTTCCTTGTGGAAGGAAGGAAGGAAGGAAGGAAGGAAGGAAGGAAGGAAGGAAGGAAGGAAGGAAGGAAGGAAAGGAGGGAGGGAGGGAGAAGGAGAGAGAGAGAGAGAGAGAGAGAGAGAGAGAGAGAGAGAGAGAGAGAGAGAGAGAGATCAAATAATCAAATAATCTGCTTGCAAGCTTAACCCTTGGCTAGTCCCTGGGAACTTGGACTTTGGGAGGGTTCCCACCATTCCTAGAAATAATAAGGATGAATCACTGCCTAAACAGTTTGTATAAACACTATGGATTATGCTGAATGCCTGCTTTCTTTTGGGGAATCTAGAATTTGGGTTCATGAGAGGCAGAAGCTGCCTATGTGACCAGCCTCCAGTAAAAATCCTGGGCACTGAGTAAACACTGGTAAACAATGTTTCACACGTGTTGCCACTACTCATTGCTGGAAGATTTAAGAATGTCCTGTGTGTCTCCACTTAGAGAGGACCCTTGTGCCTGATCTCCCCTGGACTTGGCCCCATGTGCCTTTTTCCTTTGGTGCCTTTGTTTTGCATTCCTTATTATATAATGAATCTTAGCCATGCATAGGACCATATGCTGAATCCTGTGAGTCCTAATGAATCATCAAACCTAGGGGTGGTCTTGGAGAGCCCTGACACACCAGCTTCTCCACAACAGCAGCCCACAGTTGCATCTCAGTGCTCCTACTCTCTCCACTAGCACCCTCAGATTACACAATATTTTCTAGAGTGGACAGCTTTTATTATTTTTATCAAGAAAGAAAAGAGCAACAGATTTTATTATAAATGTGTATTTAAGATTTTTACTCTTCGATATGATTTCATTTCCTTCTTTTGGTGCTTGTGACAAGACCAAAAGGGTACTTTTTTCCTTAATCTATGCATTTAAAACATGTTTATTTGTAGACTTTAAAACATTGCTAGCTGTTCTTCTGTTCCCGAATACCTCAAGCTTGCCTCAACCTTTTGTACCAGCAGCTATTTCTGTCCACAATGCTTTTCCCATAGTTTTGCATACCTGGCTATGTCTTTTCACTGAGTTCTCAACCTAACTGTCACCTCCTCACAGAGGCCTTCCCTGATCACCCAATTTAAAATAGTCCTCACTCCACCCACAGCTCACCTTGCTTCACCTTCATCATAGTACTTATTTCAACCTACAAGTATTCATTCTTCACTTATTTTTCTGGTGAAAGTCTCCTTCCTCTAGAATATAATTTCCACTAAAACAAAGCTTTTGTTTGATTTTATCAGCATTTTATTCTCAGTGCTAAAACAATGCCTGGAAGAAAAACTAGGCATTTAATAAATGTTTTTGAATAAATGAATAATGAAATCATTTGACTAAATAACAGAGACACTTTGGAAATTGTACTTAATATCTTTCAGGAGACTAGCCCAATTTTGCCTTTTTTTCCTGTCATCACATTCACTGTATTCCCCAGTCCATGCTCTTTTTTCACCAATGGCAGTCACTTTTATATTCCACCAGGCCCCAAAAACTGCCAGACACGCAGATGGAGAAGCAACACCATCAATCATTGTCAAGTGTGCACTCTTCTCTTGATTTGAAAGTGAGAGCACTGTTATTTAAACATCGTCCAATCTCTTTGCATTTTACGAAGTTTAACTTCCACAAAGAGCAAGAAGGCAATTGCTATGGATTGAACAGTATATATTGGCAGAGTAGATGCTATTAAGAGTCACTTCCTTTCTCTGTTCAACTGGTTCCATGAAAGGCAGTGGGTTTCTCTTGTCTTTTTCAATTTAGATTTGTTGAATTTCTGAATCTCAGCTATATCTTATTTGTCAGATATTTTGGCAGATTAAGTAGTGATGGAGTACCTGAAAGAAAATCAGATTTCCACAATGGCTACTCTACTTTACTTTCTGACACTCCCATCTCCCATTGCAGCCTCATCTGATATTGCCTTATTCTCCTTGTATCCTGAAAACTTCCTTCTGCCCTTCCTTAACTGTACCTGTCCTCAAGTTTCAGCCTTCTGCAATTTTCCCACAGTGAAACTCTGCAATTCATTTTCTACCACTAAGCTTATACTTCTATTTCTCCAGCTTTCAACTTCACCCAAAACGTTTATCTCCAATGGTCTGTGGCCAATTGTATTTGGATATCCAACCTTTAATGATATATGTCCAATACCTCATCTATCACTTTCTCCCCAAAGCAAAAACTTCTTTTATCTTCTTCCTTCTAATATATACATATATTTTTTAATAATAACTATCTGAAATCATTTTGTCTCCACAATCAATGTAACTTTCATAATCAGTTATCACGAAATCATATAAATAGCTTATTACCTGTCTCTTCTTTACCATCCCCTTCACTAATTCACTAGCATAGATTGACAGCACAAGAGCCCAGAATTACAATACAACCTCCCAATTCAGGGTCTTTCAAAGTGTGGTCCAGCCACCCTTGCAGCAGAATCATTTGAGGAGCTTGTTAATATACAGATGCCCAGACACCATCTAAACCCTGACCTGCAGAATTAGAAATTTTCTCTCAACCTCCTATGTCTACCCTAATCCAAATTACTCTGCAACTGTCTACAGACAGTTTACATTAGAATGCACCTTTGTTTAAGGACTACCTCTTTGTATCTAAGACATTTGCATGCAAATATATCTAATACATTTACATAAATTGAGAGTATAAAGTTAACCTTAAGGATCAGAACTACCTCCTATTTTAAAACAGATTATTAAAATCCAGAGAAATTTTCACCCATGGAGGTTCAGAGTAAGTAAGTAGCAAAGTTTGGATTGGATCTCGGCTTGTGATTTTCAAGCAATGAAGAAAAGAGTTAACATAGCAGACCTGACTGCTATCCTTTGAAAGCCCTGTTTGTAAGATGCCCCAGGATGACATCTGAGAATTTTGATTTGGACAGGGTTTCCACTATTCCCAGGACTGGTAAGAGTTACTCACTGTGTCTAAAATGTTTTTTTAGCCCTGGCTGGTGTAGCTCAGTGGATTGAGTGCGGGCCTGCGAAGCAAAGGATCGCAGTTCGATTCCCAGTCAGGGCACATGCCTGGGTTGCAGGCCAGTTCCCAGCAGGGGACGCACAAGAGGCAACCATACATTGATGATATTTCTCTCCCTAACAGTTCTCCTCTAAAGATAAATAAATAAAATCTTTAAAAAAATAAATAAAATAAAATGTTTTTTTTTACAGACAATATGCTTTAAAGCAAACACCTGCTTTCCTTCCGGGAGTCTGGGATTTTGGTATATGTCAAACAGAGGATGCTATGTGACCATCCCCCAGTAAAAACCCTGAGCACTGAGTCTCTAAGGAGCTTTCCTGGTTGGCAACATTTCACACGTGTTGTGACAACTTGTTATTGAGGGAATTAAGCATGTCTTGACTGACTCCACTGGGAAAAGACATTTGCAAGCTTGCACCTGGTTTCCCTTGGACTTTGCTACCTGTTTCTTTTCCCTTTGTTGCTTGTGATTGGAATACTCTCACAGTGATAAATCATAGTCATGAGTATGACTATATGGTGAGTCCTGTGAATCCTACCAGTGAATCATCAAATATGAGGGTGATCTTGGGGACCTTATGACCCAGAAAACAATTATTTCCATAACATATTTTATTGATTCTCTCTTGGGATGTTTAAAACAGGCAGTAAGAGTAGTCAAAACAAGATAGCCTGAAGAAAAAGCAGCGTGATTTAAATGCTGACTTAGGTGCTCGCTTCAGCAGCACATATACTAAAATTGGAACAATACAGAAAAGATTAGCATGGCCCCTGCACAAGAATGACATGGAAATTTGTGAAGCATTCCATATTTTTAGGACTGTGTGTGTTTGTGGATTTTTTAAAGGACTTTAGGATCTTAATGAAGACATTAAGTCATTACTCTAAGTCTGTATAACTTTTTGAATAAATAATTCCTTTTCTTTTCATCAAAAAAAATAATAATAAATACTGACTTAGCTGCTAAGTTTGAGTCACAGTCTCATTGTCTATAAAATTGGGCCAGTAATACTTACTTTGTAAAGTTTTAAAAAAGATTTGGAGATAATAGTACAAGAGGTTCATAGTATACACCATTTAAGGGGATATTATTTTCATTTGGAATCTTTTGACTAAGATGGAATGATCAGAAGGAATTATATGGATCAAATTTCATGTTTCCATATACATGAAACAATGGATCTAATTATGTATGTGGACTAAAAGGTCCCAATCATGTTGGGACTTGTGAGCAGATTGCTTTTCTCAGGGTGTGGGTAGAGTTCCTCCAACTAAGGACTTGCAGTGGGAATTGTGTGGAGAGCAAGCACAAAAAGAACATGTTTATATTCATCCTCAGCTTTCAACCTATGCTTAGCTACTTGTCTCTTGTTTTTAGGGTCCTGCCCTCTCCACTGATTTCTGGGCCCTGACCTCTTTCTGGCTGTCAAGCTGCACTCCTTAACTATTTAATGAATGCTCAGCTGTTCCTTCCACTATACACTTTTCCAACCACTGGTTCACAAAGACTCATTCACTTGGTCCTATATGGAGGATCCTCACTGAAACTCTATCCTGACTGAGTCCCTGGCTTCATCTCTTGACTGGCTTGTAATATTTGTTCTTGAATAAAGTATATTTTTCTTTCGTGAAAGGAGAATTACTAGACAAATATAATTCTAATCAATGCCAGTATATTTGGAAGAAAAAGTCATTTATGCTTACTTACTCTTTTTGTCCAGCACTTCTCTTTTAATAAATTTTAAAAAATATTTTGTTTATTTATTTTTAGAGAGAGGGGAGGGGAGAAAGAGAGGGAGAGAAACATCAACGTGTGGTTGCCTCTCACGCGCCCCCTACTGGGGACCTGGCCTGCAACCCAGGCATGTGCCCTGACTGGGAATCCTTTGGTTCACAGGTTGGCACTCTCCACTCAGCCACACCAGCCAGGGCTCTAACACTTCTTCTTAACACTAACGTGTTTCAGCTGAAATAATGTAACAAAAAGATTTAAAGTTGAGTTACTTCGAATCTCTTCATTCAGCAATTCAAATGAAGTGGTTTCTTTAGTGTACACTAGAGTAACTGCCAGAAGAAGAGACAGTGTCTGCAAGGAGTTGTTTTATGCTACATTATTTTCAGGGAAAAAATCATTAGCCTTCCATATCAAGGGTAAAATATCTAAACAAAGGCATTTGCTCTGTATTTCTCAACCAGGCATGACATAATGGCGAGAGTATTGCATGGGGAATCAGGGGACCTATGTTTTAAACTTTACCTATAATCTAGTAGTTACGAGCCTTTTCTCACCTCTATTTTCATCTGGGTAGGGGTGAGCTACTAGAACTTGACAATAGAATGTGAGTGGAAGTAAGTGTGTCACTTTCCTGCTAAGGTGACTTTGAAGCAAGTATCCCTTCTCCATGCTCTCTTCCCCTAGGTCCTAGCGGGATGTTGACACCAGGGTGACCTTAGAGGCCACATGTTTAAGACTGTAGAGCCTCTCTCATCTGTAGTCTCTCAGTGGCTACATAAATAATAAGCCTTTCCCTCTTACCAATCAGGAACATCTGCACTATTTTAAGTCACTGACATTTTGAAATTTTGTGTTATAGTAGCTAGCATGTCCCTAATTAAGTTTGTTCTCTCTTTATGCCAATCTCTTTGGGTTGTTATCAGGATTAAGTGAGTTAGAACAATGCTAACATATAATAAATGATCATTAAATGTTAGCTGTTAATATTATTCCCTGCTTCAATGCTAACTAGTTATGAGGCATTGAACATGTCAATTTCCCTGGATCTCCATTTCTTACATTGCAAAATACAGAAGTCACACTTGATGATTCCTAAATTTCCCTAAATTTGAAGTTTTATAATAACAAGCCTCTTCAAACTGCTAAGAAAAAAAAAAGTTATCTTACTTTACAGAAAGTGGCTAGAAGATGAAGTAGAGTCATTCAGAATATCAAGTAAAGAGGAAAAGAAGAAAAACAGACAATAGCACATAGGATACTAAGAGAAAAAATATATTATTAGAAGAAAAGCATATTTTGTTTTTGAGATGTATCCATCAATTTTGAAATAAGTTTTGAAGAGAAGATTTACAAACCGGGCTGTGTCCGTGAGACTTTCATTCACACCCAAGTGAATATCTTGTGTGGTAAGAAAACAAGGGTGACCTCCCAGAAGTGAAAAGCCTAAAATAAAAGAAAGAGAAAACAAAAAGCATTTCTAAAAAAAGCACAAAAATAGGTAACACAATTATTATGAACTGGCACCATGGAGGCAGGGATTTTTCACTTATGTATCACTCTCAAGAACCTAGAATAAATAATGGTACATAGTAAGTACTCAATAAACACTTGTTGAGGGAATTCAGGAGGAATTTTGACTCTGGAGAGAGGACCCATTTTTTTTCACTTGCAAACATCTAATTTTGTTAACAGAAAGAACAGTATCTTCAGTTATATATGAAGTAAAGTAATGGGATTTAGTGATGATTATAATAACTAATCATTCTTCCTGAGTACCTCATCTGTTTATAAACAGGAAAAGTCACCTAAATAAATATGAATATTGTGAATTCATCAAGAAAGCATTTTTTTGTGTGCCTCCTATGTGTCTAACACAGGGATAAATGTCATTGAGGGTTGGAGACTACGGGAGAACCTTTCACACAAAGTTTAAGACCTCCTGGCAAGTCTGCTCCAAGTCACAGTCTTACTTTGACTAGAAGTCATTTTGCTGCAATAACCCAGGATTAGATTGTTACCTTTTCATTTTCCTCTGTGTGCTATAAAGAAGAGACACATCAAGCCTGGACTTATGAGGTAGGGGGAGGAAGATGGGTCACAGAAAGTGTTAAGAAGTAGGAGTCAACGCCTTCAGACTCTAAAAAGGAATTTCCCTCTGCAATTTGGTCACTGATCCAAAAGAAGCCTCAGACCCCATTCCAAAAGCACAGGTCAAGTATTCACCAGTTTATCAGACCTGGGTGACAGTAACTACTTCAGGAGGATGTCAGATGTTTTGAGAAGTCACCAGGCGCTGCCATTGCTAAGGGGAGGAAGGCAGAGGGACAGGTCTCTACTCTCCCTTTTACGTTTATCCAGAGAAGTCTGCTTTTATCTGTTTCATTTGTTTATGCATTCATATCAGTTATTTTTGAACAAAGAGTTTCTTCTGTAATATCTTAATTTATGTCTGGGAAAATAATAGTACATCTTGCTTTGCTTTTGCTTTTTCTTAGAGACCCCTGGAAGCTTTGGAAGAAGGGGTATAAAAGAATTCATGCACTGGAAATCTGAGGGCTCTGAAGGCTCTTACTGGTAAAACTAATGCTGTCATTAACCTCTCTGTTCTTCACTTTCCTACCTGCACAACAGTATAGTGGTTTTTATATTGTCACCTTTGTAACGGTGATAAATTTGGAATAGCTTGGAAGACACCAGCTTCTATTTCACCTTGAAAGTCAAATACCAATGTTAAATAATGAAAAGAATCATCTCTTAGGAGACTCTGTGCATTTTTGTATCAGCTACTGCACTTATTGAGATTAATAAATGTATCTGTCTATCCACTAAATTACATTGCAATGCAAGAATATAATCATCAGCAAACACACAGGAGAGTTGCACGGTTTGCCAGGCAGGGTAAACAAAGAGTGGGTGAGGAATAAATGATCTACATCTACAAACAGTGACAGTGATACATCTCTCAAACCTAATGCTGAGCAAAATAAGCCAGACACAAAAGAGCATATGCTGAATGATTCCATTTATATAATGTAGAAAACAGGCAAAACTAATCTGCGATGTTTGAAGCCAGGGTAATGGTAATCCTTGGGTGGGAGTAGTAGCAACTGGAAGGAGATACAAGGGATGACTCTGATTGTTATTAGTGTTCTGTTTCTTTATCTGGGTATTACAAGGATGTGTCCACTGTAAGAATTAATTGATCTATATGCTTTGTTATTTGTATGTTCTCTATAGGTGTGTTACACTTTAATAAAACATTACATGAGCAATTAATATGGCCTAAATTGGATGGACAATTTTATTCTGTCCCTTGGGATAAGCAGAAATACTGCTATATCTCTGCAACTCAGGCTTTGGATAGAATTCTCAAGGACTGTCCTATGAGGATCACCTTATCCTAGAGGCTGGCACAAGCCAGGACAGTAACATACAGTTTTAATTACATCCCATTTTTATTCTAAGTACCAAAATAAAAGGTTTTGATGAAAAATTGCACCAAGGGACAACTATTAAGATGTACATGTACACAACAGGAAGCTCTACCATGTTCTTGGTTGAGGTTTACCATTTCTGTAAGCATTTAAAGCAGCCACTTACTCTGATTCTCTTAGTGTTGAGCTTGGCAGAATGCCATATGCCAATTAGGACCCAGAGTATTTATTGAGGATAATGATATATACTCGGTGAACCATATCTTTCATGGTCTTATCTTCCTTTTCTCATGTATTTGTTGTTACAGATTGCAATTTTGTGCAGGTTTCAGAGCCCTTCTTTACAGATGGCCATCATTTAACAAAATGCTTAATGCCACCTGTAGAAACAATTTTACTGGAATACAACACAACTATCACATGTCTAAATTAAATTAGATACTGACAAAATACATTTAATAATAGCTTCCAATCCTGCATCTGCCATTTATTAGCTATGTGTCTGTGGGCTATTTGCTGAACCTGTTTCAGCCTGTTTTCCTCAACAGGCTCACTCTTGTAGACTCGTCATGAGGACTAAGTGAGATAATCCATGTGATTAATGTACAGTACTTGACACAGGGTCTGCAGGCAAAGGTTTATTAAATACTCACTCTCGGTTTTATTAATAGCTTAACAAATACATTATATGTGAACAGTAAAACTGATCACTTATTCAGGGGTATTTAATAGCAAAAATAACATCTGAACAGAGAAAAGTGGTAGAAAACACCATCACCTAAGAAGAATTAGGTTTAAGAAACTTAAAATTGACTTAGCATAATGCTCTCCAGTTCCATCCATGCTGTTGAGAAGGGTAGGAGCTCCTTCTTTCTGTCTGCTACATAGAATTTATTGTGTAAATGTACCACAGTTTTTTGATCCACTCATTTACTGATGGGCACTTAGGTTGCTTCCAGTACTTGGCTATTGTAAATTGTGCTGCTATGAACATTGGGGTGCATAGGTTCTTTTGGATTGGTGTTTCAGGATTCTTAGGGTATAATCCTGGCTATTTGATCTCACCTATAAGTGGAAACTAATCAACACAACAAAAAAGCAAGCAAAATATAAACAGAAACCTTAAATTAAAGAATAAACTAACAGTAACCAGAGGGGAGGGAGCAGAGGGACAATGGGGGAGAATACAGGAAGGTCCATCAAGGAACATGGACAAATTCAAAAGGGGTAGGTTCAAGGGTGGGATGTGGGAATTGGTGAGGCGGGGGCTGAAGTGGGGTGAAAATGGAGACAACTGTACTTGAAAAACAGTTAAAAAAAGAAAAAATGAAACTTAAAATTGAGAAATTTCGATATAATAATTCTTTTGATAACTTCAAAAAAACACTCCTCATACTTATGATAAAAATGATAACATAAATTTTTGTCCAACTCATGGAAGATCCATGTTGAAAGGATGCAAAATTTTATAATTACTAACTGGTTCATACAATATTTATTTTTCTTTATTTAATGGCAGATGTCCACATGATCTCTTAAAGGAGCCAACTTTAAAGAATAAAATGTTCTCATCTGTTTTCTTTCTATGACTTTAAAGATTAAGTGACACCTTATGTTTACCTTCTTCCTCCTTTCTTCTTTCAGGGGACAATGGGAATGCATTAATAAGAACAGTGAATTTGGCATCTGAACCCTAGTGCTACTTGTATTAATTGAGTGAGCTTAGGAAGTCATTTAATCCTTCTGAACTTCATTTTGTTATGTATTTTAACTTCATTACTAATCATTACAAGGCAAGAATGGCAAGAAGCAAATGTTTGCTTCTAAGCCCTAGAAAGCTCTGATGCTTGTAAGTGGGATAAGATATTTCAAGAATCAACCAATGTGTTTTTGTTTGTGGTACTTTCTCCTCGATTCTATCCATTTGCCCATTTGGGCAGTCATATTGTTTATTCAAGGAAGTTCTGATAGAACATAAATGCAGAGAGAAAGAAAAGAAGCAATGTGTGGCTTATAACTTTCAAAACAGACTTTTTGAAACAGTACAGAGATAAGCATTTGAGAAAAAAAGAAATTTTTGTTTTAACAGCCTAGGATTCCAGCTACAAACAATAGATTTGAAAGAATACATGGATAGTCATAGTGAGATTTTTTTCTCCTACTTTATCACTGGGCCTTCAATACTGGGAAATGGAAGGGGAAGAAGAGGGGCAAGAGATAAACAGAAATGGGTGGGTCTTGGACATTGTAAACTCCTGTCTGTACCCCAGGCCAAGTACTTCAGGTTGGGGAGCATAATGGAAATTTTAGAAAAGCTTGGGGAACCTCAGAACTGAGAATACCTGTGCCATGCGTTTAAGAGAGATCTGGAGGCAACAAATGCGGAACTCCCTGGAACCCAGGTGAGCAAAGAACAATATAGTAGAGAGAGCCTTGTAGTATCTCTGTACCCAGTGTGGTGTGGAGAGCTGCCAAGAGGTTGAGAGAGCCAAACTAAGATATATTTGAGGTCTTGTGATCAGAGTGAGGTAAACTCCACAGTGAACTGGAGACAACCAATGTCTAATGGGGATACAGAAATCTCAGCAAACTCCAACATTAACCTTTCATGACCAGATACCCCTAGCCCTAGATGTCTTGAGATTCACATACTTTTTAGGAATTAAGCATGACTGTAATGTAAGGGATAGGAGACTCTAAATTCACAAAGCAACCCCTAGAATGACTGAGGATTGCCTAATATTGCAAAAATTAGGTTTCCACCAAACAGCAAAATTGGTACGAATAAGATAAAGTTCTTTACATGCCAGAAAAATACACATTTCTTGACCACATGAGTTTGAGGCATGAGAATTTGTGCCTACTTACATTTTGTACTTAACATGAAGTGTTATTTGGAATTTCTATTCAAGTTCTCATTGAATTCCTATAGATGAAGCTAATCTTTCTGCTTTCAGCTTCTACAAGTATTGTAAAGGGCATTGAGACCTTTGCACTGCTGCTCCCAGAGACAACAGTATTTCCCCTCTACGGTTGCTGAAGAGAAAGACAAACTCCCCTTACCCCCCACCCTACACTGGGCTACCCCTCCCAGGTCCTCACCCTCCAGCCCCTTCTTCAACACAAGGGTCAGTTTGTTGGTGGACTCACCTGTTTCTGTAGACAATCTTGTTCTAGTACTTCTTTTTTCAAAAATCATGCTTAAAGCTTTGCCTTGCAATAAAGGCAAATACTGAAAATCAAGGAGAAGAACACAATTAAGATGAAAAATATGCAATATCAAGGATTATATTTCAAAATCTATTCTTTACACTATCAAAATATAGAATAATTAATCACTGCTTCCAAATAAGTATTCAAATGTCACTTAAAAAGTGAAGTTAAAGGTCTTTTTTTCATTTTCTATACAAATGGAGAAAGGGAACAGGAACTCCCACAGATTATTGACATATAATTAGAAAGTATTATTAGTTGCTTTGGGTCCAGTCTGAACACTTGTTCAAAGTATATTAAGATTTCACACTGGAACCACCTTCTGACTTAAATCCATGTAAGTCCTTATCAGTGTTCAATGACCTTGAAGATGCTAGGTTTGGAAATGTTTTCTCAGCTAAGAACATGCTACCCCACAAAATGGGGCACTAAGGCTCCTAAAGATGAAGCCTCAGAGTGTTAGCTACACTTTCATTATGCATCCTCATAGGAATGCAAAGGATTTGTTTCTAAAAGTTATGTGGAAACAATCTGGAGAGTTTGGTGTGGGGTGGGGCTCTTTTTCCTTCCTCTTCTATAGATGGACTTTCCTGATAGGATGAACTCTGGAACAAATAGATTCCTGCCAGTTAAACATCCTCACACACAATGTAAAGAATAAAGGACTGGGATCTTGGGGGACCTGTTCTCCTTATTTCAGATCTTCTAAAGGAATACCATGCCATAACAGTTGCAGTCACTCTGTTTTCAGCATGTTCATATGAACTTGAAGAGCTCATGAACTAGATAAGAATATCAAGGTTGTGTAAAACTTTCTCAACCTGTAACCAACTTTTTAAAAAAGTCTTTAAACAAGCTTGGAATACAAAAATGATTTCACAATTAAGCAGTCTAAATAAAGCCACTGCATTAATTAAGTGTGTTGCAAACATAAATTGCTCAAAATGCCGAATAATGATTACATCTAAGCACCATATCCCATCTTTTCTCCTACTTGCCTACTATTTAATTGGTTTTTTCACTCATCTTAATTTTTAAAACATTGTCACATCATTGTAAATTTTTTGACATTATCCTAATGATCACATATCTGATACTCATTCACAATCAAAATTTGTAGAAAAAAATACATCATCCTTATTTTTAACTTGAAAGAAAATGCACAGAGAAAAGAGGTATAAAAATAAAATCTTTCCAGAGAATGATTCTTTAAGTTCTGATCCAGTTAATAATGAATTTCAACATTCCACATGAAAGAAGTGCAATGATTCGTCATTGAATAACTTATTTTTATGCTTTTTATATTCCTGCACACTCAGTGATAATTACCTTGACTGTGTGGTTTCATTTCTTGCTATCGTTAGGTATTTTAATGTTTTCTTTTGCCTCTTTCTTTGTAAGGCTGATTTTTAAAAAGCTGATTGGTAGTAATGGAAGGTGAAAATGCTACATACCTCTCCTTTCTGTTTTATCCGAAATTTCAAATCTGCTGATAGCCATAGCATATACTTAATTTCTTCTCCTGTAAAGTCCTTTAGAGTGAGGAGGTCACGACCCTTGAGCTGTACTTTATTTTGTAGTGGTCGTCCACATCTAAAAAAAGAAAGAAAAAGAAAAATACATTTAAGAAAAATCATGTCCTGTGATGACTCATTGTTTTATTCTTAAAACAAAACAGTAAATCACATGTAGCCTCATGTGTATCTGCAAAGTGCTAATGCACTGGAATTGATATGGCTGTGGTTGACATTTTAGATATTCTGTATTTTGATTGTTAATAGAAAAAATTTGAAGAGAGAAATTGAATTCTTGTTTGCTGCAAATAACCATATGAATGGCTTTGTCACTTACTAGTTGTGCAACTTTGGGTAACTTAACCTCTTCCTTAAAGGATTTGTTGTTAGAATAAAATAATTTACTACATGGAAATCAGACAGTGTTGGGCATATAATAAACATTTGATAATTTTTAGCTATTAATATTGAAACCATCAGATTTTTCCATCAGAATTTGTAATATACATATAATAGAAAACAAGGTCATTCTTTTTTCCCCTACTGCCCTTCAAATCTATTCGAGATTTGTTCTTTTTACTTGTCCCTGGTCAAATACAATAGACCTGGTGGCTTTTGTAGTAATCTTCAGGGTGGGGGAAAGTCCTCTGCTTGCTTGATTCCCTCAAAGAGTCTCAGTAGAATGATGTGTAATAATAAGAATGATTTTTCAACTTTAAGAGATGTACTGCAAGTTAGTACCTTTTGCCTTCCAGCTCAAGTCTAACTCAAGCTGGCCTCCTCTATAAGCAGAAGAGGGAGGGACTACAAGCTGTTCTCTATGATTTTCTGCCATCAGTTCATTCGCATAAAGCCAACAGAAGGTGAGGAGTTAAGGGCCAGGCAAACTCGGGTTCTGTTTTAGCAATCTAGCATTGATGTAGATGCCTGAGTCTGACACTTTCTCTCATGGGATGCTTTTCAGGGTCCCTTGGAGTACTCTCTCATCTGGGAATTGCTCACAGCAGTCCTTGATGGCAGATAATTACATCTCCTGTGCCATCCAAGAGGCTACCTCCAGACTCTTCCTGCTGACATATCCCCACCCCCTCAGCAGTCTCTTGGTCATGATGTGAAATACTACCATGCTAAGTCTCCTGGGTGTTCCATGTTGGTTCAGGAGAAGCCCTTCATATTCTATGCTGTTATAAGAGTCAGGGTCATCCCAGTATAGACTCCTCTCTTTTTCTGCCATAAAACAGCTAGCCATCCATTCTCTCTTAGTTAATTAAGATTTCCCAGGTAGGGGCCTGAGATTAGTGCATTGTGTCTACAAGCTCTCCCATTAATTGATGCCATTGGAGCCACTGTCCCTAGGCTTGAGATAAGGAAAGAGTACCCCTCTATGTGGGATGCATCGTACACTTCAAAAATGTTCTTCTAACCTACTATCTGTTTCTTGGTTTCTGCATACATTTTAGAAGCTGCAGGAAGTCACGGATACATTGCAAAACTAACTCTTTGCAGGTCCTGTTTTAGTGATCTGGCATCTCGTTTTGGAATAAAGGAAGAATCAGCACCTATTGGGCCTGGATAGAAACTGAGACAGTCCCATTTTAACATTCTGTTATATTGTGATGACAATAGTTGTTATTTGGGATAATCGCTATATAACATGGACAGCATTTATTATTTCAGTATTCCCAGTGTTATTTTTACTTAACAATAATTAGTGCTATGTTTCATTAGAAATTGTGAATAACCAAGGGCAAATTGTGGTTTACCACATGTATTAAACATTAATTTTATTAGGAGTAGAATAACTGTCACAAAATGATCATGTTTAAATTCCAGCCTAAGCACAGCGCTTGAGCTACTTGAGATAAAGGGTGAATTCTCTGGTGGGATTTATTTATATCCTTTTGCAATGATGATGATAAGATGATAGGTAGGAAAATCATAAATTCACTCAATTTGTTGTTTACACTGCATTATGTGAAATAACTTTAAACAAATGAATATTTCTCTAAATACCCAACTTTCTGGCAGAGTTGACTTGTTCATTTATTATTCAATAGGTAAGTAGATTTTTTTCAGTAGACCTTTTGTGAGATTAAGCCCTTCAAAGATTTAGGTTATTAAGGAAACTAACTTCCATAATGTTGGCTTGTGGGTTAGTTGGCTAATGGTTGATGGAGTTATTTAATAGAAGGTCCTAATGACATATTCAACTGCAATAGAAAGCAGTGTTTTCAACTTGTGCGTGAATCAAAATTTTGGTTCACATTTCTATTTCAAAAATGAACCATTTTTTAAACTTTTAAAATATGTGACTCATATATTCTCCAAATGGAAATTTCTTTAAACCATCAGTCCTCAGTTTTTTTACTACAGACCCCTCATATTTAAAAAATTTGAAATGGATCTACAATACATACATATTAGTTTGTATTACATGTGTTAGTATCCTAATAGATTATGTACCTAACAAAGCATAAATTTAAATAAATAAATAAATAAAAGTTTAGACTAAGAAGAACTAAATATTAAAAAACTTAGTTGTAAATATGAAAAATATTTTGCTAGTTAGAGAAATTTCTACAATAGACCTTCATTTTTTTCCTTCTATGGGAATGCTAGCAAAAAGCTTACAAAATGGTGTCCAAGATCTGGACAGTAGTTTTCAGCAATTTAATAACTTTAGAGACATGGCATGAGACAGGAAATTTGTTTTTACATATGTAGTTTGATTATGTGTTTGGTTCTGATAACATTACTTAATGATAAATATTAAGCAATACTTAGACTATAAAAGTACTGATATTATTGAGAAGTAAACCATTTGACTGATACTCATGCATTTTTTAGGGTCAACTGGATTTGTTTTCTGAGGATCTGCAAACAGGTTAACATGTCTGGCCTAGAATGGAGACATGGCAGCTACATCTTTCCAAATTCACATTTAGGGCAGTTTTGAAAATATTTTTTTCTTCTGGAATAAAGTCCAAGCAACATCAAATCATAGAAGATAAACTCTCTTGATTCTGTGGTTTACAATAATATGTTAATATTCCTTGGCTTAACACTTCCTCCAATATTATTTTAAAAGGGGGAAACATTTTGCTGGAAAGCTCTGCTCCCCAGGATTCAAGAATTTGGGAATCCTCACTATAGCTGTTGAGCTTATATCTATCAACAACAGGAAAACAACCTATGTGCTAATTTTGAGGCTTTATTTTTTGCCTGGAGCTCAAGCAATATATTTTTGTTATTTTGGAGCCCGCAAAAGCTGAGTCTCCAAACTGCCACACTTAAGAGATTCAATACCCTCCTCCAATCTCAGTCCCTGTAGGATTTTGTTTTATCTATTGCCTTCTAAATAATCACAGGACTACATGTTTCATTTAAGAAAATATTACAGATCTTAAAATTGTGTTGTTGTTGAATCACAGAGAAAATGAATCAGAAGTGAAAATTTTGCAGGGAACTAAACTATTTTCTCCATTTTCCATGCAAGGAAATCAGAAAACAATGGTGAAAAAGGAGGCCCAACAACGCCTTCAGCTACTTCAGAAAAGCTATAACCCACCCTGGCCTGGTAGCTCAGTTGGTTGAAACGCTGTCCTGATACCAAGGTTGTGTGTTTGATCCCCAGTCAGGGCACATAGAAGAATCAACCAGTGAATGCACAAATAAATGGAACAACAAATTTGATGTCTTTTTCTCTCTCTCCCACCTCCTCTCTAAGATAAAAAAAATAAAAATGTCTTAAAAAGTTCCAATGTCTAGCCCTTATTACTACCCCAATAGAAGACAAAGCAGGGTTTTTCCAAATTTGTTCTTACACGCTTCAAGAAGCTTCTAAGTTAGAGGTGTGGTTAGAGTTCATTTTAGGGTTAAGGTTAATGTTTTGCTGTTGAGATCACATTATGAGATGCTGTTTTTTTATTTTCACATTGACAGATTTGAGTTTAAAAGTATAAAAAAGACACAAACATCCTGCATGAATCTTCCTTTTTGTCCAGACCTTTCATTTTCAAATTTATGTAGCAACAGAAACTTTATTTCAAATTATTTTTCTTAGACTACAAGTGCTCAGAAGAATATCTCTTTGTGACTCTAGTCACAAAATGGCAGTGGCTAATAATGTTGCCCTCATTATTGTTGCCCTGGAATTGCACCTCCAATAAATGTTAGCAGAAAAGCTTTTTATTTCAGATAGTTCTGGCTTGGAATTGTAGTGTGGGACTGTAAATAACCATTAAATCTGAATAATCAATAGGGAAAGTTACTTCTAAAGTAAGTTACTTCTATCCTGTGACTTCTAAAGTTTTGTCAAAACATTAAAAAGTCTGTTATTTTTAGTGTAAATACATGGGGAAAATAAAAGGATAGTAAAACATATATAGAGAGAGTACACTGTAATTTAAAACATTAGAAACATTGAGAATTATAGTGTTTTATTTCTTTGTAAAAACTGTCGAGTAGTTTCAATAGTGCATGCCATCTCCTTATTGTATAACTTAAGATACCAAGCAAACATCCTTTCTATGCTTTGGCAAATTGTTATATTACTAAGTATGAATCAACTTCCACCATTTATCCTTTGCATTTTCAATGTTGTGAAATATCACTGAGAATTCCTTTATTTGTTTGTTTTATATTTTATTTACACTTAGAGAGAGGGGAAGGGAGGGAGAAAGAGAGGGAGAGAAATATCAATGTGTGGTTGCCTCTCACATACCCAGGGGACCTGGAGACCTAGCCAGCAACTCAGGCATGTGCCCTGACTAAGAATTGAACTGGTGACCTTTTGGTTTGCTGGCTGACGCTCAATCCACTGAGCCACACCAGCAAGGGCCCCATTATAAGATTCTTACATGCCATTCCTTCTGTCCTCTGAGTTCTCAAGATGGGCTTTTTGTTTTCCTTAGGCTGGAGGCTTAAATACCACCTCCTATAAGATTGCTTCCCTGATTGTACTGTGTAGTTTCCACTTTGTCTTCATTTTGTTCATAATACTGATGACAACAATTTTTAAATATATATGTATGTTTCTGTTTATTGCTTACTTTTTTATCTTCCCGTTGGATTATATGATCCACGATGTCAGGGACCCTGACATCACAGATCCTGACTGTTAAATTCATTAATACTTATGCAGTGCTTATTGAAATGACTGGAATATAATAGGCATTCAATAAATATTTATAAAGTAAATGGCTGAATGAATGTCTCTGGGGCAAAAATAAATCAATTTGTATAAGAAATTCAACAGATTTCCAGGAATTAATTTAGAGATTTGCCATGATGGATTTTCAATGCTGTGACCAAGATCTGATGATAAAAGAACCCCAAATGCCCCAAAACAGAATTAATGTTGAGGTGAGAACAAGTATAGGCCTAGTGTTTTGCTAAAGCTGAAGTCCCCTAGGGTTCAACCACTCTAGTACAGTGCTTGCATTACTGAGAATAATGGTTAGCCATATGCATGTGACACAAGGAAGTTTTAACCTTGGATCCTAAGCGCAACATTCTGAGTCAAGTGCAAAAACCTGGAAAACTGATGAGAGGACATGATGGGACAGGTTTTTGCCCATGGCAGCATTATGGCCAAATACAAAGAACTTTGGTAATGAACAATACTGATATTTGATTCTCTCTGTCCACTAACCTCTTTTGGACATAATAAGTCCCCAGAATTCTTGGGGATAAAAAGGGTTAGAATGTCATACTGGCATGTGAGGGCTTCAGTGATTAACTAGAAAACTTTAAAAAATTGCAACTTAAGTGGTAAAGGGGATCATACTGTTTACACAATTGAAAAATCATTAGTAGTCACCACCTTTCTCAATTCTATCTAGGAGGTGGGGCAGGAAATGTTTGCTTGGGAAAAAGAGCTGTGTTTTATAGATACCAAGAGCTAACCAGGAAAATTTATCACTGGAAGGAAAGCAAACACAATGGTTCCAGTTTAAATTCCTATCCTGTTTACTATCTCCTGATAGCACCCCACCTTCACTCCAAAATGAGACTGCCACACCTCTTTCCTAAACTCCTTAAGCTGTCACAGGGGAGGGGGTTTAGGGGGGACTAGATGAAAGAAGGTGAAGGGAATTAGCCAAAGAATATATATGCATCACCCATGGACACAGACAACAGTCAGTGTGGTAAAGGGCCTAAGGGAAGAGTGGGGAGGGCAGGGGGAGGTGGGCAAAGGCAGGGAAAATGGGGCCATCTGTAACAGTGTAAACAATAAAGATAAAGTTTAATAAACTATAGTAAAGTAGAAGAGCCGCACAGTCCCACCACGCTGAAATGCCTCTACCACAGGCCCCCTTTTTTCCTATTCCTTATCAAGTAGTTCTTACTTTCTGTTGATAAACCCACACTGGAAGTAGCCAATTAAAACCACTGGCATAAATGGCTATTAAGTTCTCCTAGACACCCCATGCTGCAGTTGGAGGCAGCCTAATCTGGTTCAGGAGCATCCAGACCAGGGCCAGAGTTACTATTTTATTGTTTCCATAAAAAGCATGATGGTCTTCTTGTACTTAAATGTGTCTCCTTGGTAAATCCGACCTAAATCACATTATCATTCTTGAGCCAACACATAATAAGGAAGATATAGTATTGTAGAAAACAATGAGAACCACGTACAGATTTTTTTTGCAAAACCATCATTGTCATTACAACCTGATCAAAACCAGAATTTTGATAAAGGCAAGACTAGTTCCTTACATTGATTTTATCCTTTGAAAAAATAATTATAGTGATTTCTCAACCCCAAATCACTGAATGCTAAGTTAAGCCAAGGTAATAGTAGATCCTTGTGTTAGCTTTATTTACCCAAATACCTTCCCAGCTAGAAAATGGAAGAGTATTCTCTATTGGACAAATGAAGCTTTTATTGCTAGAGTCTACGTTTTCCAACTCTGGTAAATTGTTTGGAGCTTGGGAGGAGACCTGGATATGTTCCCTTGTATAATTGTATTTTGTTGGAAGAAAAAGTGCTTGATTCGAGTAAAATGTGGTCAGTCGGAAACAGACTTTGCCAGAGTAGGAAAAAATTCAGTGTTAAATGATATTTTGATCACCGTGGGGAATTTGAGATAGAGACTTTAGCTTCTGGAGGCATAAGAGAAGGCCAAAGGCTCCTAATGCTGAGGTTTTGGTGTTTAACTTTGGAGATGGATGCAACAGTTAAGGCTTATTTTCTTTGTTGTTATTGCTGTTGTTGTTGTTGCTGTTACAGAGATACTTTAGCTATACCTAAAAAAGGGATATCATGCAAGGGTACATTGGCAAACTTGATCAATCTGGAAGGATCAAAGTAATCAGAGCAGTATAATGGATTTGAATTCAATTGGTTTTGAATTCAAGTTCTAGTCCTAGTTCACCTATGACCTTTGCATGGTAATTTCCCATCTTTGGCCTCAATTTCTCATCTGAAAAAAACTAAGAAAATATACTAAAAGTCAGTGGTCCTTTATGTCTTTGTCTTCTACAGCATTTATAAGCACAAGATTTCCTATGGGCTATACTAGAGTCATCAAATTCTCAGTGGCCTAACTTTAATTCTATCCCTTTCTTTCTTTCTCAAAAGGCATATTACAATGCATACAAAGGACAGTGACTTTGTTTTCACAAAACTCTTGAATCTGACCCTACTGATTTGATCCTACTGAATCAGATCTTACTGAATCTGATTTGAGAAAAGCAAAGAAAATTTCTAAACTTATTTTATGATTAGCAGCAATAACAATAATGCATTAATAAAAATGTACTTGAAAATGTTCTCACTGTTACCACATACTCACATGTGGTATAAATTACTATTGATAGCTGGGTGACTATGTGGTTTCTAAAATATTAGACTGTCAATATTCTAAAACTGTGAAATTTCCCCTCATCTGAAAATTGAAGAGTGAGATAATATTTCACTTTGTGCAGACCTACTATGAAAGGGCTGGAAACACAAAACTGATGAAAATCTATAGCTGACTCTACTTTTATCTTAGTTAAATTACTAAATTACTAAAAATAACAAACTGGAAATAAAACCCAAATTCTACTGTTGACCAAGGGGAACATTTAAACATCATTTCATTCCTGCTCTCATGCCCTGTATAGTTTTTGGAAGTCAAGAAATATGTTTTGTTAAAGGCATTCATTTTTAGTTATGAAAGAAAATGTGATAATCAGAGAGGATTGTTTTTCTCCTCTATGCAAAAACATGGATGGATTGTAATCATTTCATCTGTATCCACGTGTGTAGCTGGGCATGAGCGTGGGATGAAGGGAACATAATGAGTTATGTAAGCCCTCAGAGAGGTCTGGAATGAAACACCTGAAAACCTGTAACCTCCAGCTCCAATCCATAACCTCTACAGAATTGGGTGGCTTAGCTCAATAGCTTCTGAAGAAATTTCTATTTGTAAGATAAAACTGAACTGCACTTACAAAGTGGTCCTCTCTGATAAAGAAAGATTTTTAGTGGTTTCTTTACGAGATATAAGTGGTTTCCCTAATAGGCAACAAATCATAGGACACTGTATATTATCCAAACACAGACAGGCTCTAGAGCCTCATTTGTGAGATGAAAAGACTATGGATTTGGTGTTTTTGGTGGTCTTGGTGTCTGATCTTACTTATTTTGTAAATAATAATAATAATAATAATAATAATAATAATAATAATTGACTAAAAATGATTTATCCAGGAGCCAGCATGGATGGCTTCAACTTCACTTAAGCTTTTATTTTATCATGTCTATGGTAACATGGCTTCTCACTTCAAAACTGCACAGTCCCTGTTTTGTGGATTTGTGAAACACTAACTACATGTTTCCTATAACTCTCTAGTAGTAAACTTACATGGTAGGTTTTGTAATAAGGGCCTTCCATTTTTCCCAGGAGAGATATGGGGGCTGTCAAATATTTGTTGAAGGCTGAAAATCAAAGTAAAAGTACAATACAGGCCGAGACGACAGGGAGCATTTCTCTGTTGTTAAGGGGTCATCAAAGACTATAGGTCTTATTGGAGATTGGCAATTCTGAATCTATCTAGCTGGCAGCTAGTGTGGCTAACTAAAAAAGTAGAAAAGAAAAATACCCATGGTACATAAGAATGACACCATTTCAATATTATCCCATTTTTCAATAGATACTCATGCTCTTAACTTCCTAATAACATGGGTGATTTGATGCCTTCACATTTTCAAATGGCATACTTTTGCATCAGCCCTCATTCACTATGACAGATGGCTAACCAGGATTTTCAGAATTGTAGTCTGATGTAGCTGGATATAGACAACAGAATATTAGTAAATATCAAAATGCCCAAATATTCTGAAGAGTTTGCAAAAATTTGTAATAGTTATTTTTAAAAATCAGTAATCACTGTACTTTGCAAAGAATACATGTTTAAGCTCCAAGCTTTGGTATTATTTATTTAGTTGATTGTCTTCAGCTCAGTGATGACTCTGTTAAAAACTACGGAATAAAATTTCATCACATTTTTATCTGATGTAACTCAGTGAGATGGAATAATAAAATAATGAATATTTGTCTGTCACTTTGTAGTTTTCCCACACGTTATATCACTAATTATCAGTAGCTATGACTTCATGTGCCTCACTGTATCTCCATCACTTTGCCTAGGGTGTGGCACAAAGTATGTGATCAATATGTATTTAGTAAATGAATGATTGAACTACTCTGTGGTGGAAGCAGAACAGGTATTACTTACTTCTCCATTTTATAGGTGAGTCAACATCACAGAAAAGTTAAGTGACTTGCTCAGAATCAAAGCCAGCAAGTGGTGGTGCCAGGCCTTGAACATAGTTCTTTAGACTCCAAAACCTGAGCTTTCCTCCAGATTCTTGGACATATGGTCTAACTCTGAAAATAATAGGTAAATCCCATAATCTCTCTGGACTTCATTTAATTTATCTGTGTAAAAAGAGAAGACATTATTCTGTTGCTCTGAGGTCCCACTTAAGTCTACTACTATGGATTTAATTTATAATATCTTTTATAATGAAATTCTGTCTTCTGAGAGTTTTGTATTAACCAAAGAAGTGATGTAGTACAGAGAGCTCAGAGCTGTGAGGTGGCCCAGAGAAGGGAGGCTGAGGGCTACTGTCATAGGGTCACTTCCTAACAGTGGGAAGAAACTTCAGACTAGAAGCTTCCTCCTTTATGAAGTCAGTGAAGTTGTTTTGAGGTTGGTTTAGGCTGTAAAGAGGCCCTGAAAAATTATATCTGATTTTTAACATGCTCTAATTACACCAGAAGTTTTCTAGCAACAAAGTCCACATTTATGACCTTGCTTACACAGCTAGCTCACCGCCTTCCCCACAGACACACTATGCACCATTATCTACCACATGCTCCATGGCTCTAAGCTGGATATAGCTTTTATAATGAATCCAGTGGAGACAGCCACCTTTGCACATGCTACCAAGAATTCCAAGGATAGATAGCAAATTTAGATTTAATTTAATTTATTTTTATTTTTTAACATTTTATTTATTTTTAGAGGGGAGGATGAAGAAAGAAAGTGAGAGAAACATCAATGTGTGAAAAATACATTGATCAGTTGCCTCTCACACACCACCAACTGAGGACCAAACCTACAAACCAGGTATGTACCCTGACTGGGAGTCAAACTGGCAATCTTTCAGTCCCCAGGCTGTTGCTCAGTCCACTGAGCCACACCAGCCAGGGCTTGGATTTTATTATTAAAAAATCATTCTTCACACCACACATAAGGCTCCAAGTAATTAATTCCTATGTCCTGGACTGATTCATTGTTTCCAAGAAAAACCACTGAACACAAAGCTGAAGGCCCTGTGTAAATTCGTTCCTCTAATTTTCTTCAGCCAGTTGCTCATTTGAAATATACACAAACAGAAGATGTCAAGAACTATGCCAACTATACCTGCTGTGGTTAGTCACCCCAATCCCCAGAACACAATGAAATCTTATTACAGAGGACTGAGCAATGAAAGCTCAGCTGGAATTAGAGACAGCTGTCTCTAAGGATCAAACCTGGCATTACACTCACAGAAAGAGGGCTTTTGAGGTTACATTACTCTACAGAATATATAAATTTCATTTATCATCATGGTTCCTAAATCACACTGAAATCTCTGGCCATCATCACTTACCGAAAATTTCGAACCGCAAAACTGTGACCATTTCTAAGAGCTGCATTGTTCAACAGGATCCTCAAATTAAACAGCATCTTCTTTTGCCGGTGAAAAGGATGATTCTATGTTCTTGAAAATGCCTCACCAAAGTAGTCAGTGGGGTTCACCGAAAAGCTAAGAATGCTTTTGATTGCAGTGAGAGAGCAAAGGTAATATTAACCTTCAACTACCTTATCAAATTCCCCTGTTTAGAGATACTGCAGGGCAGGGTTCAGGGGTATTTGAACTTTAAGCCAAGTTTCAACACTGTATATATTTTTAGAAGGAATCCTGAGTCTTTTGGTGCACAGACTCTTCATTTTTCATAATATATTTATGCTGTCACGTACTTGTACAAAATCAATTGACAAGTACTCATTGAGCATATAATATATACAAGGAAATGCAGTGCTGGCCGCTGTGAAGGCATATAGAAATAACTCATTCAGAAAATGTGAACTGGCAGTGCCAAACCCCAGATGTAGATGTGACAGCCCTGAGTATTTCCAGTGATATTACCTTCCTATCTCTAATTCCCAGCCTTGACACAAAAACAAATAGAAAGAAGTGCCCTGGAAGCTTTAGCTTTTAAATCTTCTTCTTCTTCTTCTTTCTTCTTCTTTCTTCTTCTTTCTTCTTCTTCTTCTTCTTCTTCTTCTTCTTCTTCTTCTTCTTCTTCTTCTTCTTCTTCTTCTTCTTCTTCTTCTTCTTCTTCCTCTTCTTCTTCCTCTTCTTCTTCCTCTTCTTCTTCCTCTTCTTCTTCCTCTTCTTCTTCCTCTTCTTCTTCCTCTTCTTCTTCCTCTTCCTCTTCTTCTTCCTCTTCTTCTTCTTCTTCTTCTTCTTCTTCTTCTTCTTCTTCGGCAAGAAGCTGGAGAATA
>PVKM010010104.1:0-35517 GCA_004027735.1 Carollia perspicillata | reverse complement strand
TTAAACACAGTGCCTCAAAAGCTACAAAGCGTATAACAGTCATGTCCTTGAGATAAAAGCTTACAAATTCCCACAGGACAAGGTTCTCATAACACATACTTCCTTGCACCTGCAAAGAAGGCCATGCCTTCCCCCTGCGCATGGGAACAACCAGATAATCAGCAGTTGGGAGGCAGTCTGGGCCCAGAACGGCCTTGAGCCTAGAAACCAGGTTTCTATCACCACTCCCGCGGTGAGAAACCCTCTCCTTAACCCCTTATGGCCGCTGGGCCCCTACAGCATTCCTCAACCTGATAAAGGCCATGTACAAGAAACCTGTGTAAAGTTTCTTAAATTAAAACAAAACTTTTTCTTTTAACATTATCATTTTTCAGAAAAGCCATATTCCCTTCATCCAGATATCTTATACAAGTTTTGTCAATTGCCCAATTTTGTCTTTTTTCACAAAATCACCCAACCCAAGGTCATGCATTGCACTTCAGTGTCTCTTTTGCTTCCTCCAATGTGTGTGTGTGTGTCCATACTGTATGTATGCACAATACTACATGTATATGTGTATGCAATATATTATGTTGTGTATGTGTGTGTATGTCTAGCTGCTGCCTCACACCTACAAGGTGAACCCGCACATCAGCAAGATGTGAATGAACAAGAAAATTATAAATTTAATCAGATGGGATTAACTCTTGTTTCTTGTTTCTTGTTTCTTGTTTGGTTTTAGTTGTTCATATCTTGTAGAAAAGCAGAGGTCAGCAAACAGGCCAATTCTTAGTATGTTCAGGCAACTTCTTGGCCAGTTTAGGTATTACTTCTTTTCTGTTCTTCTTCTCCATCAGTTTCTAAGCAACCATGTAGAAATAACGTTCAATTGAATAATTTCACCTACTTTGACTTTATTTCAGAAATACTTTATCATTATTGATTGGTAGGGGAAATGACTATGTGATCTCTCAGAGGCACCAATGGCTGTAGCACAGAATTGACTACCAAAATAATGACACCCTCATTAACAAAGATTAATTTGTATGCGTTTAATGGAGTAACCTCGATATATCTGGATTGTTCCTTTATATGGAACACCTGCTTCTCTGTGTCTCAGTTTAAATGACGTTCTGTACATTTGCAGCCCTTGGTATGTACATTGAAAGCGCCGAGAGAAGGATGTGGGTTCCAAGTAGACTCCAGCTTCTCCCGGTGCCACCCCCGCTGACATCCACCTTCCCCTTCTGACTGCCAGCTCTGCCGACTTCAGGCCGAACACCAGATGCAGAAATAACTACTTTTGGTCAGTCTCTTGATGTGTCCCCCACTGTGTGAGGTATAACCCTTACCAATAGCTCACTCTGCATCATTCTCAGTAGCTCTGCTACTCTGCCCAGCACTAGCTCAGAACTAAACAACATGGCCAGTAGATAATATGCATGATGATGACAGAAAACTTGTTTGTATTATTTGGTGTGGTTTCTCTAGTGACTAGAATGCTGTTTGGCATATAGTAGATGCTCAGTAAATATTGTGGGATGGCTGATGGTCAGGACTGGGCGGAGGGGAAGAGAGGAGGTATGAGATGCTAGGAAGGACAGAAGAATGAACTTGTTGAGGACCATACTGACACATGGCTGTTGCTACAGGACAAGGTACTGCCAATGTTTCTGAATGTCGAACTCTGCACTCTCCATTTGTTAGTTCATAGCCACATAGGGCTATTGAGGACATACAATGTGCCCACTGTGAACTGGGATACTCAGTAAGCATAAAATACACACAGGTTTCATTCAAAACAGTAAAAAATGAGTGTAAAATATTAAATCAGCAGTGTGTATGCTGATTGTAGGTTTAAATGATAATACATTGCATATATTGAATTAAATAAAATGTATTGCTAAAATTAATTTCTCCAATTTCTTTTTACTTTTTCATGTGGCTACTAGAAAAAATGTTAAATATTTAGCTGACATTATATTTCCACTGGGCACTACATGTCCAAGCGGTTCTTTTGTAGAGGTTTATGAAATCATTGCAAATCATAGCAGCTTCATTCACTGGGAGGTCCAATAGTTCTCGATGTCAAACAAACATGTTCTCACGTAATCTTCAGAAGAGCTCTTGGTTCAGCTCCTGTTGACTGACGAGGAATCAGACTGCAACAGGCACCGTTTTGGAAGGTGCATACCGTGTAACAACAACATCAAAGAAACCTATTAGGAGTCAGCTTTTAACACAATTCATACCTGACTTTTTCAAAAGTAGAATTGTTTTTTGTATAAACCAACAAGTAGAATTCCATGTTAACTAAAAATGTCCTGTGTCCCTAGTCTATAAGAGAAAATATCCTTTCAATCTAGCTTTTGGCCCTAATGTTTTATTGTGGTGTTTCCTTAGGACTTGTGTTAAAATATCAAATTCTCACTGCCTCCTAACATCACAAAAATTATAGGAAAATCAGCCTTTGCATTCTAAAGGAAATGCATATACATTCATTTTATAACCTACATTTTATTTTATTTGTTTTACAAACACGTGTTTTTTATTATACTCTCACTGTTACCAAGTATCCACTAAGAGTTTAGCTCTTAGCATAATCTTTTGTCTATTTTATTAGTTAATCAATTAATTAAATGGGGTTACATTGCTTAACAAAATTATTTGTGCTTAAGGGGTACACATCTATAATACATCATCTGTATATTGTACTGTGTGTTCATCACCCTAAGTCAAGTCTCCTTCCATCACCATTTATCCCCCTTTACTGTTTCCTGCCCCCCACCCCCCTTTCCTTCTGGTAATGGCCATGCTGTTGTTTATGGGTTCTTTTTTTTCTTAATTCCCCCGAAAGGTATAACCTACATTTTATACTTTCACAATATATACACATTATCCTGACATCTTAATGGATAACTTTAAAATTATGTTTTGAATATAAGTTGATCATGTGGACAAGAGTCCAATAAAAGTTTAAAAAACTTTACTTTGTGTGTTTGTCAAAAAACTCTATCTAAGGGTAATTGGTGATGCTCCTAGGTACGACAGCACCTCCTGTGTACATTTGGGCTCTGATTTTTTCTTACATCTTATTTGATTTTACAATAAGAGGAATATTTTAAACACCTCCTTTTGAGGGAAATCTAAGATGTTGGCATTGCACTTGGAAGCTTGTTCCCCAGATCTAAATATGTCCTTCTCTCTGGAGCAGGCAATGCCACTGGGCTATTTAAAATCTAATCCTCCTGTAAGATACACAAATTCATGAACCTAAGTGATGGAGTCTTGAAATAACATTTTTAAAGTAAATGTTGCTTTCTAAATGACCGCTTAAAGGTGTGTGAAATAAAATTCCCCATTTTCAGATGTTTAAATCATTTAACATGAGTTATATTTTTTATTAGGAAAAATAGAATTTCCTAAATAAATTCAAGTTTGGAGAATAATATATCTCAATAATAGATATATTATTTCATGTATATTATTAGGATGAAAATGAATGGCCTTCACAATTAAGGTTCTGTTTGGTCTGATATTTTAAAGATATATATAGATATAGCATAAAATAATTTGAAAAAAGATTAGTACAAATTGACCAAATGAATTTCTTTTCCTGACTTGTTTAGAATTAGTCTGAATTTGAACATGTTTTTAAAATTACATACTCTGGTAATTTTGAAATATCTTTTCATAATTCTTGTAGTTAGTTTGACTTTACAGAATCTGAAACTGGCTTACTATTTACAAGACACTTTAATGTCTCTCAGAAGAGGTCAGAAGTGACCATGACCAAGCCCTCCAGCTGCCCTAGCTGCCTTTACTTTCCACATATCCTATGTTCATTGGCGCATAGGGCTACTCCCATGACTTAATTACCTTCTAAATGCTGATGGCTGTCCTATCTGTCTATCTATCTATCTATCCATCCATCTGAGACTATTACTTGGCTGCCCCATAGGTACTAAAAGCCAATGACTGAAACCGAATTCCAGTTTCAATCTCTTCACTCCCCCTCTTCAAATCTGTTCTTTCTCTTGCATTTACTGTCAACTCATGTCGCAACTCTCCATTTCGTCACTAGTCTTTTGCAGAGATTATGTCTGGCGACCACCAGAAAGTCCAGGCAATAGGATATCACACAGGGATTCTGATCAGCGCAGTGATTGGACGGCAGCAGAAACACTTTCAGCCTTGTATCGCCTCGGTCTAACCTCTCATTTTAGCTGTGGAACTGTGGACAGGTCCACACACACTTCACCTCCCTGTGCTGAGAGTGTCATAACCTCAGCTGTGCACCATGAGTCTTCCTAGTTTGCCTTCAGACTTCTCCTTCCCTGAAGATCTGGGGAGGATTTTATTCCGGCTACACTCATGTGCTGCGCAGATGTACGAGGGAGTTAATACCCCAGGGAAAACCTCAAATAATAAAGTAGGGGAAATATTAGGTAACACTCTCGTCTCTTGTACTTTAGTAAACAATTCAGCGAAGGATCTTGCTTACTTCTCAGGAGGTCCCATTAGGAGCCAAGTCCCCGTTTGTAATTTGCTCTTATATTGATTTTTCTGTCTCACTCTCTTGGCTCCTTTAGTTCTTCCCCTTTCGATATGCTGCCACATGAAACACTGTGCACACACTCTTGTGTCAGGTTGTATTGGTTCTCTAATAGGAGAGCAACTTGCAAAACTGCAAAGTTCAGAAAGTTTCCCATGTGAAAAACAAACAAATAAACCCCCCTCAAAGACTGAAGTAAGACATATCCAAGAAGATATCATGAGATTGGGGGTGGTTATTTTAATATCGGAAAATATGAGCATTTTCATATGAATATAAGTTGCAAAAGTTATAACTTTTCATTTAAAAAATTCTTATGAATGAACTATTCTCAAGTACACCACTTAAGTAAATTAATGTGTCTGAAGAGCTTGTAAACATACTAATCCCTTGAGTGTTTATACACTTAGCTTTGTGGAGAAAAATAATGTATCCATCAAAAGTACACAGTAATGCATTTCATTCAAATAATGATAACTTCAGAAGGGTATGACCAAATTAATGAGGGTTAATGGTAATGCAGTGCTCAGGTAATTCTTTCCATGTTTGTTAATGTTAGAATTACTGATCTCAGACTGCTACCTACCAGAAGACTCAGATCCATCGACTGATTCCTTTTTATTTTGCCAAGACCATTACCCTCTGTATCAGAAGCAAAATTCATGCAAATAAAAAGTAACAGAAATAAATGCCATTATAATGAGAATTCTGAAAGAGCTCTTACAAATGCTAGATGATGGTTCCTTTTATTGAAGTGGGAGGCAGGATGTCCATGTGGGTTTTTTATTTGTTTGTTTTTGTAAGTATATTTTATTGATTATGCTATTACACTTTTCCTAATTTTACCCCTTTATTCCCCCTCCACCCTGCACCCCTCAACCCTCCAGCATCCCCCCTTAGTTCATGTCCATGGGTTGTACATACAAGTTCTTTGAGTTCTGTTCCTATACCATTTTTACCTCTCCCCATCTATTTAATGCCTATCAATTATGCTTCTTATTCCCTGTACATTTCCCCCATCCCTCCCCTCCTCCTCCCCGTTGAAAACCCTCATGTGATGTCCGTTTCTCTGATTCTGTTCCCATTCTAGTTGTTTGCTTAGTTTTTTTTTTTTAAACACAAAGCTTTTCTTTAAAGATTTTTATTTATTTATGTTTAGAGAGGAAGGAGAGAAGGAGAGAAATATCAATGTATGGTTGCCTCTCGTGCGTCCCCTGTTGGGAACTGGCCTGCAACCCAGGCATGTGCCCTGACTGGGAATCGAACCGCGATCCTTTGGTTCACAGGCCTGCACTCAATCCACTGAGCTACACCAGCCAGGGTTGTTTGCTTAGTTTTTATTTTGTTATTTTTCTTTCTTTTATTTTTTTAGGTTCACTCGTTGATAGTTGTGAGTTTGTTATCATTTTACAGTTCATATTTTTGGTCTTCCTTTTCCTAGATAAGTCCCTTTAACATTTCATATAATAATGGCTTGGTGATAATGAACTCCTTTAATTTGACCTTATCTGGGAAGCAGTTTATCTGCCCTTCCATTCTAAATGATAGCTTTGCTGGATAGAGTAATCTTGGATGTAGGTCCTTGCCTTTCATGACTTCAAATACTTCTTTCCAGCCCCTTCTTGCCTATAAGGTTTCTTTTGAGAAATCAGCTGATAGTCTTATGGGCACTCCTTTTTAGGTAACTCTCCTTTCCTCTTGCTGTTTTTAAGATTCTCTCTTTGTCTTTAATCTTTGGTAATGTAATGATGATGTGCCTCAGTATGTTCCTCTTTGGGTTCAAATTCTTTGGGATGCTCTGGGCTTCCTGGACTTCCTGAAAGTCTATTTCCTTTGCCAGACTGGGGAAGTTTTCCTTCATTATTTGTTCAAATAAGTTTTCAATTTCTTGCTTTTGTTCTTCTCCTTCTGGCACCCCTATAATTCAAATATTGGAGTGTTTCAGGTTGTCCCAAAGGTTTGTAAGACTCTCTTCACTTTTTTGAACTCTTGTTCCTTCATTCTGTTTTGGTTGGATGTTTATTTCTTCCTTTTGTGCCAAATTGTTGCTTTAAGTCCTGGTTTCCTTCCTGTTACTGTTGGATCCCTGAATGTTTTGCCAAATATTTCATTTGGGGTATCTTTCATTTATTCTTTCATTTTTTGATCAGGCTCAATCAGTTATGTGAGCATTTTGATTACCAGGGCTTTAAATTCTCCATCAGATAGGTTGGCAATCTCCTCATCGCTTAGTTCTCTTTCTGAGGTTTTGCTGTGTTCTTTCATTTGGGCCATTTTTCTTTGTTCAGGGCCCCTGTTATGTTGTAAGGGGGCGGGGCTTAGGTATTCACCAGGGCGGGGCGACCCTCCTTGCTGCCCTGTGGCCTGTGCAGTTGGGGACAGAGAGGGAACAGTGTGGCTCCCCTGCTCATCTCTAGCGCACTTTCCCATGGGCTCTTGTGTGAGACTGGGAGTTTTTCCCACCACGGCAACCCCCACCATAGTCCACAGCCAGCTCTGAGTCTCAGTTTTCCCTTAAGTCAGCTCCTCCCCAGCAGCCCTCCACACAGCAGCCAGCCCCGCCCCCAAAGTCCACTACCTCATCGTGGTTTCTCTCCATCCGCTGCTTCACCAGTCTGGTTGTTCTGGTTGACTGTTTCTTTAATTCTGTGGTTGTCAAAGTTCCATGCAGTTTGATTGTCTGGCACTTCTGGTTGTTTATTGATTTTAGGTTGGTTGTTATCCTCCTTTTGGTTGTGCGAGGAAGGGAAGGGTTTCTACCTACACCTCCATCTTGGCCAGAACTCAGGACATCCAGGTTTTGATGAAGAAGATGTCTTGGCACTTCTTTTAGGCAGAACTGGAATTTGTATGATTAATGAGAAGTGGCACGTTTTGTACTTTTGCATGCCTAGGAGACATTCCTCTTCCTTCTAGACACAACTTTCACCAACCATTTCTTTCATCGACGATATATCCATTTTTGTTGTTTAAAAATGAAGCAATTTTTAAATGTTGTAATATGTAGATAACGGAATTTGTTTCTCACATTACCATTTTCTACAGATTGTTCAGCCAACAGAAATCCACGCTTTGGTGGTAACACAATTGAATACCTGCTAATTGTGCGTCCATACTGTTCCCACTGTGGAGGGTGAAGGCTGTTCTTGTAATGGTGGGCTAGGTGTAGGATATTTACAAATTAAATCAGAAAACAGACTGAATCTGCTCAGATCCTAGATAGAATTAACATGCACATCGCTTTCAGCTGCCAGTTCAGAAAAGCTTTCTAAGGATAAGCCTTCTCATACTTCCGGTTCTGGAGTCATTGGAAGGATTTTCCTTTCTAAACTTATGATGACTCTCGGACTATGCTTCTTGCCTTTTACTGATTTTCCACTTGGTTCCCTAACCCTTACAGCTGTTCATAATTGGTTGTCCTTCACATTACATTTCTTCCGGTGCAGACAGTAATGCCTATCCAGCATTTCTTTTCACTTATTGAGAAACTCTTCCTCTTTGAAGGCAAACAATGACTTGACCATGGTGAAAGTTTTTAATAGATTTGAGAGGGAGGGAAAGAAAGAGAGAGAAACATCAGTTTCTTGTTCTACTAATTTATGTAATCATCGGTTGATTCTTTTCTGTGCCCTGACTAGGGATCAAACCTGCAACTTCAGCACGTGGGGACAGTGCTCTCTAACCAGCTGTACTACCTGGCCAGGGCATGAATGACAGTTCTTATTTCGTGAAATTATACACTGCTCTTTGTTCATGAATTGCAACTGATAGTACAGCCAAATGAGACCCTAGACATTTGTCTACATAGAGTAGGTTAGAACACTGGGGGAAAAACAACCTAGAAATGGTTCTGTTAAATATCCTCACAACATCCCCTTGTCTTTGATCCAGTGTTTTTGAGATTGGGTATGTGGCAAAACAGCTGTAAGGACTACAAAGGACCATCAAGGAGATAATAAGATCAAGCCGTGGCAGATTTATGGTTCAGGACTGGCAGAAGACTATCTGGATCCAACCTGAGACTAATTTCACCTTGCGGCAATCCCTAGCCTCATTATAAGCTTACTGTGATACATTAGCACACGAAACTACCTGCCCCAGAATGGAAAGCCCAAATGAGACCACAAAACAGCTGCAGGGTTCTTCTGGGAAGTCTCCATCCCTTTCCAGAAAGATCCTCAATGAGCCTCCCCCTGTTTGAAAGCCCCATCCCTCCATTAAATGAGCCTCCATAGAAGAGGTAAATCCCACCAGGGAGGGGCTGCTCTGTGATGGAGTAGCCACTCTCTCTGTCCCTCTGCTTCCATAATAAACTTTCTTTCACTTTTAACTTCATACTGGATTGAAATTTAACTCTTTCTGGCATGAAGCCAAAAATCCACAGTGGGTCATGGACCTTAGGGTCCCTGGATCTCCCCAGAACACCTGCCTCATCTCTGTTAAATATCCTAATATTCCCTTATCTTTGATACAGTGTTTTATCTGGTCATCTGGTTATTTCTCATTTCAAATTTCTTTTCACCCATTTACATGTACATAATAAAATGCAGATAATAGAAAAATGCTCACAGGTAAGAGAATATGCTTCATGATTGATCTATTAGATCAAATTCCAAAATAACTATTGTTAAAGAGAAAACCACAGGCCCCAAACAGCATCACTTGTGCAAAAGTCCATGATTGTAAACCTAGATTTACTACCGGACCTAATCGCCCTTAAGATTACATTCCATCCTCCCCAAAAAAAGACATCCTGGTCAAAAAATAATCCTTTCTTTCTTTGTTCACAACTCCCCTGCCCCACCCATTTTCCCATAAAAACTTTCCATGCCGCCGCGCCTTTCTGAGTGCTCTTCCCCTTGGTAGATGGAATGTTTCCCCAATTCATGAATCAACAAAGCCAAGTAGATCTTCACATTTACTTGAGGGAATTTTGTTTTTTAACACTACTAATAGTTTGTGTATTAATGAATTAGGGAATATGAGTGGTAATGACATCCACGTGAAAGATTTTATTATCTTTTCTGATTTGTATATATTTAAAGTGCATTATCTTCTAATTGCCATAAATAATCATTCTAATGCAAATGTGGGAAGCAGTAAAATAAGGGATATCTTTGCTTGATTCTTCATAGAAGAAACCCATGCCTGAATGAATCGCGAGCATCATTGGTTATTATTTATATTGTGAAAATTCCCTTACATGTTGATTGCCAATGTAATTTTTTGCAGTGGTTTCAAAATTTCAGCTAATAAAATTATATTTTGTTGAAATTGAATTTTATTAATCGAAAACTTGAAACTATTTGCAGAAAAAGAAAAAGAAGGAGGAGATTAAATGATAATTTATCCCTCAAATTAGAGCCGGGCTCTAATTGCTCGTTTTTGAGGTGGTATGACGTAGCAGTGTACGGAACAAACCAAAGATGGCCCAGCTCTCCCCTGGTCCCCCCCTCACTTTACTTCTGGTACTACAGCTTCCAGGTGCGGACTTGTGCCCATCCCTGTCTCACCCACAATGCAACAGACACATTAGCATTCTTCGTCCTTCTGTTCTTGGGTGGTGACAATTTCTGGGGGGTTGAAAACGATTGGATTCCTATTGGCCCTCCTAGAGAGAAGGACTAACTATCCAGTTTTCTGCTCAGCATAGATGCTATTTAAAAATTATCCACAACAGTGGGAATAAAAAGGTAAATTATAATACGACCTTTCTATCAAGAAAGAACAAAATGCGGGGCTCACAGTAAACATTTAATAATGAGTGAATAATAACTTCTGATTATGATGGTTAATTGGGATCCACACATCTTATAATTAATGAATTTTTCCTCCAGCTCCAG
Organism: Carollia perspicillata; assembly: GCA_004027735.1. Taxonomy (NCBI): domain Eukaryota; kingdom Metazoa; phylum Chordata; class Mammalia; order Chiroptera; family Phyllostomidae; genus Carollia; species Carollia perspicillata. The sequence continues at coordinate 25,140 of PVKM010010104.1, read as the reverse complement.
ATGTTGGCAATAGCTAATTCCTACTCTTAGATTAATGTTCATCTGTCTTCCATTTCTTAATTGTTTCTCTCATAGCGAATTGGGAGAAGCTGCCTTGGGGAATGTTATCTCGAGAGAATTTTTAACTAAAAATTCTATATTTTATTCAATTTTTTGTCCTAATTCCAATGCTTTTTATTCAGTTTTGTAGATTTCTATACTCTGTGACCACATAGTCCACGTCTATTAAATATAATTTTCAAAATGCTTGGCAACAGATAAGTCATCTAAACTTTTCTCTTTAAAATTAATGTGATAATAATACCTTACATTATTTTTGATCATGATCAAATGAGATTACAAATACAAGAGTTTTTGCTCATTCCTGAACTGTGCACATAATTATTATGTGTCTCACTTTCTCTTGTAATTGTGGGCTCCTTGTGGACTGTGTTAGGGCTTAGACTTTTTGTGAGCTCACAGCCTGGCACAAAGTAGGCATAATCTAATTGTTGATCAAATGAATTGGATCACTCTGGCTAGTATAGCTCAGTGGACTGAGCGTGGGCCTGCAAACCACAGAGTCACTGGTTCAATTCCCAATCAGGGCACATGCCTGTGTTTCCAGCCAGGTCCCCAGTGTGGGGTACATGAGAAGCAACCACACATTGATGTTTCTCTCCTTCTCTTTCTCCTTCCCTTCCCCCCTCTCTAAAAATAAATAAGTAAAATCTCTTAAAAAAATGAATTAGATCAAAACTGCCACCTTCTGGTGCATAGGACAACACTGCAACCAACTAAGCAAACTGGCCAGGGCTTGCTATTGTTTTCTTTATATTCCATATGTGAGTTAAATCATACAGTATTTGTCTTTTTCCATCTGACTTAGTGCACTTAGCATAATGCCCCCAAGCCCCATTCATGTTAGTGGAAAATGGCAGGATCTCTCCATCTTTTATGGTTGAGTGGTGTGCTGACCGATGGCTCGATAAGATACAGTATATACCTCTTATGCAACATTTAATGTCAAACACCTTGAAAATAAACTAAACCAAGGGAAGCAAGGCTAAAACAACTATCTTTCTTAATCTTCTATTAATCCTTCAGGTTTTAGCTTGTATTTAATAAACTCGGGGAAAACTTCAAGGATCTCTGGACAAGCCCAGGTCATCCTACTAGATATTTTCCAAGTACCTTATTTCACAATAGAGTAAATTACCTGTGAACTTTTGGTCCTTTCTTTCCCTTGTTGAAATGTACGCTTTGTAAGGAGGGTGACCATTCTGGTCTTCTTAATCACTGGTTTTCCAACCCTTAGCAGAGTGTCAGCAACGCAGTAGCCAGTTCATCACATCTATTCAACAAGCATTTGATCATTTTTAATGTAATTAAATTCAGTTTTCATTGTAAATAGCACCCATGTTATGATGTTTGTTATCCTGATGTCAAAATTTTTTCATTCTTGATTCTAAGGTCTTGCTGCTAAAGCTAATTTCTTATCATGAATTTCTTCCCTGGCAGGTTTGTCAACAAGGGAAGAGTGAAGCCGTGCCAAAGATTCCAAGTGCCCCAGTTCCTTGACAAACGCACCTATTACTAGAAAGTTGCTATTTTTTTAAGGCATGAAGCATTTTGGGTTTGGGGAAGCTTTGAGTTATGATAATTGAAAACTAAACAGACTAGTATTATTTTATTTATTAGGGGAATAAAGAAATGCCATAGGACCTGTTTTAAAAATTAAAAAAATAACAACCCACATCCAAAGGTGAAGGTAGAAATTCAGAAGTAATAGACACATAAGTTTGTCCCCTTCTTAAAATTTTTCATATTTTCTCATGAGTTTGGTAGATTTCTGCTGTTGGCCTTCAAAATGTTTTAGTCATAGTTTAATTCCAGTATCAGTAAAATTTTTTTAATTACTATTGTTTCATATCACTGGAAAAAATTAGTTAAGGATATATCACTGACATTATGTTAAAATAACATTTATTTTGTCCATTAGTTTTGTCATTATACAAAAAAGGATTTACCACATATTTATTTTTATTTCTAGAAATGTGTTAAGTTAATCTCAAGATATTATATGTGGAATCCATTTTTAGCTTACTTACTCATATTTTTAAAATTTAACCCACAGGCATAAATATCATAATGATTATGAATAAAGGGGCTCCAGATAAGATAATGACATATTTGCTCTGAAAGCAGATTGTATTTTGTTGTAAAAGCATCACAACAGTACTGTTCTAATTACATCCTATATTTTGCAGAACAGCAGCCAGCCAATGAACTCCATCTTTTTTCTCCTAAAAGGATATAATCAAATAAATGGTAGATGAAGCTTTTGTTGGCTCTTGATATGTAAATTAAGCATGCTATTTAACAAGTTATTTTGTCATTCTGATGAGTGGAAACATTGATTTGCAAGACTAATTATACTCACTATTTTTAGAATAATCAGAGTGCTTCGCATTATGTGGGTCTGCAGAACATCCAAACAGACAGGAAGGTCCCTGCAGGTCAGGCCCCCTCAGCAGATGCCCGGTAGGTGCACATCAAATTCACCTTGGCAGAGGAGGTGAGGGTTGGAATTCAGTTTTTCACCGTGGGGCCATTGTACATTTTTAAGTCAATGGAACTCTCCACTTAGACAGACCTTCCCAAATGTCAATGAAAGTCTGCATCTGTAAATAGCCTATTAATTGTTAACACAGCTTTCGTGGTACAGTACATCCAGGCCCTTATTAGTCCTCTGAAAAGCATAGTTCTTCCAGCATTAAAAAAACATTATTTCTTTGTTGATCTAGTAAAAGGTCTTGTGAATCTGTTGAGAAATATTGAACAAATCTGTTTCATGCTCTAGGGCTTCAAAGAGAGTCCCAAGAGAAAAGTTAGCACTTAGATTTTGCAGTCATCCCCTAGAATATAGAAAAACAATCCTTTCCAAAGAAAGGAGCCTATAACTAGATGCTATAAAACAACATTATATTTTAGACTTCTGATTTTCAACTAGAGGGAAATGCGGGTGTCTCAAGAAGTGCAGGAATATCACTTAGACTACAATTTCCAAAGAACTTAAAAACTCTTCAGTACATTTAAGGTGAAAACCTCTGAGTTGGAATTCAGTGTTAAGAATAAGTGGAAAATACAAATGACCTAGAAATTTGTGTCTAAGTCTCAAGTTTGTGGGTATCAGGACGTACTTAGAGCACTCCATTTAGTAGGTGACAGAAAAGAGAGTCTCCTTGCAATGTCCTTATTCAGAATTTTGCCCAAGAAACATTTTTAAAAGGTTTTATTTATTTATTTTTAGAGAGAGGGGAAGGAAAGGAGAAAGAGAGAGAAACATCAATGTGTGGTTGCCTCTCATGTGGCCCCCACTGGGGGGCCCAGCCTGCAACCCAGGCATGTGCCCTGACTGGGAATTGAACTGGCAACCCTTTAGTTTGCAGCCCGCACTCAAGTCACTAAGCCACACCAGCCACAGCCCAAGGAACATATTTTTTACTTAAAAGAGATAGTGGGCCTATCCACTTAGGGCTGACTCTGGGCAGGGGCACCCACAATGCTATTCACCTGAATGCCGTTCCTAAGAAATCGATTTTCCAAAGTTGAGATCCTCCTGTTGGAAGAAAGGCCAAGGCGAGGAAGGGATGGTGTACCCACATTAGCAACTGCTCAGGCCTTCAGAGCCAAAGATAAGTGGATTTTGGAGATGATAGGAATGGTCTTGCTAGTGGCAATGGATTTATTTGCAAGATTCAAACCTGCACTGTTGATATTAAACTGTAACAGTAAACTTTTTTTCACCATCTTTGTCCCTCCCCACCCTCCTTCCCTCTGGCCATCACAACACTGTTGTCTGTGTCTCTGGGTGATGCATATATGGTCTTTGGTTAATCCCTTCACCTTCATTGTCACTTTTTCCGTCCTCAGTACTAGCTAAAGGCATATTTTACTAGTATATTTCAAAAGATGAATTAAAGATGCCTCAGTTACATGTTCTATAACTATATAGAGAGGTGAAATAACGTTTGCGGAAAATCAATTCCATGAGGCAGGCAAGGTGTTAGAGAAACTTCATACATATTTTCTTTAATCCTCACAGCAATCCTATGAGGTTGGAATTATTGTCTTTGCTTCACCGGAGACGCTAAGGCTTACAAGTGTTAGCAATTCACCTGTCAGATATGGCTTTCAGCTATGAAGCGCAGAACTCGAATTCTAACCAGATTCATCTGATTTAAAGTCTGTGACTATTTCATAATGTGAGCAAAAGAATTTCAGGATTTTAACTATGAAACAGAATTCAGTCATTAGTATAATTATTCATTTGATATTTGAATTACTTCTAAAATAATTATTTTAGTCATCAGCTGATATTTAAAGATTATTAATGATGAAAACTTAGAATCCACTGTCCTAGCAATTTCAAATATGTGATACAGCATTATTAACTGTAATCATCATGCTGTACATTACATTCCCAAGAGTTATTTATTTTATATTGTGGTGATTATCTCACAGTATATACAAATATCAAATCATTATGTTATACACCTGAAACTAATATAATGCTATACATCAATTTGTCTCCATAAAAGTAAGAATAAGTACAAAGTAAATGGTAAGCTAAATTTTTTTTTAAAGTGTGGGGGGAATGGAAACAACTGTACTTGAACAGCACTAAAATAATAAAAATTAATAATTAAAAAATAAAATAAAATGAAAGATTTCTAATAATGAGAAAGTGAGGACAGTTTACTTCGCTCAAACACTTCTATAGTTGTTCCACCCAACATCTTAGAAACTAGCCATTAAATAGGATTAAATTTCAGTTCCTCAGTGTCTCTGGCCACATTTTAAGTGCTAATAGCCTCATGTGACTAATGGCTACCATGTTGGACAGCATATACACATACATACACACATCTATTATGAACTCATACACAGATGCCTAATATATTAAAGAAACTTAGGAGACAATGTTCTGGTTAAGATCTGAGCAGTCTGAAATTCAGTTTATTGATTAACAACCTTGTAATAACTCTTAAGCACCTTCCAGTTCTCCAATGGATTGAAGAGCACAGTTTGAAGAAATTATTATCAACATCATTATCATTGTTATGTAATCCCATAATGTCAGAGGCGGAATGGCTTCCAAGATCATCTCATTCAGTCTCCTCACTTTGCCAAAGAGCAGACTGAGGTGCAGACAGGCAAAGCCATCATCACGCTGCAAACTCAGCAGCTCACTTGTTTTTCCTTGTTTGCTTGTTCTAAATTTCCATTGGCTACACACAGGAGAGAAAAATAAGCCGATGTTGCTTAATTGAAGTCCATGAACTCAGTTAAAAAGACAGAGATTTGCTGAAATTGGGTATATTAATTTGTCATTTATTGTACATTATCCAGGGGAATGATCCACGGATCTACATAGATTTCATCAGACTCTCAAAGTGTTTTTGTGATACTTAAAACAGTAAGGTTAACGTGACTTGACTGGTATGTCCAACATACATTTCCTACAAATGAGTGCCCTTTAGGCTGAAAGGACCTGCCTCATGGTACATTTTGGACCGAATCTATATGAAATGGGAGAACATCAGAACGGACTCCTAAAAGAGTTCACTTGTTCAGGAGACTCTTGACTGAAACGGAAAAAACACATTGAATTAAATTAAACATCTGCATGTTTGATAGACTAAACATTTTGTTGTAAATGCTGCAGAGTATGAGAGCTATCTTTCGAATTTAAGAAATGGACTTACTCTTTTTACTTGCTTAAAATAAAAGCCAAAAGAGAATTGGAAATCATTAAGCAATTCTTGGCAATGATCAGAAATGGTCTTGAACTTTTATTCCAATGTTGTATAAAGCCCCGAAAACAAACAATGTTATGTGAAAAAATATGGAGAGTGACTTTCATACTAATCACCATTGCTGCAGATATGTAATAATTCTTTTTATGTTTTTAAGCTTAATTTTCATAATTTATTATTTTGATTTTTACAATATTTTGAAGATTTTTTGAAATATTGTTATAACAAAACATATTACGCCAATAATTTTTTAAATTATTTATAATGTCATTTAGATCCTGTCCATTTATTTCACATCAAACAATTGAAACCTGTTTAATGATCACTGGATTCTTTCAGTGTTTTAAATAATTACCATTTTTGAGCGATTATTCTCCTGAAGGAAATTAAGCGCTATTTATAATGCACTTTTTTTTTCTTTTAAAATCTGCTTGAAATAACTTCTCATTATGTGAATGGTCCTGGCAAAGAAAAAAAGAACTGCTGGAGTTCAGAAAGGGACATTTGTGACCCGGTGTCTCATATGAAACTCTGCATCTAGCAGTGCATTGCAATTGGCAAACCTATAATAAGCACACTGGTACTCCGGGATTCTTGCCTCATACGCAAGAGGAAAATGTTGCCAAGTAATCAGCATCCAAAGCATTAATGCACTGCTTCCCTCTACACGGCACTGTGAAATGGCTTTCTCTTACAAAAAAAAGAGTAACACAATTATCGAATTTCACTGAGACCCAGATGGGAGAAGATGTGAGTATACACAGAATGATTATCACATGTTGAGTTAAGCAGAGACCTGGCTTTGTATTAGCCTGATGGAGTCAGGGGCCCTCTTGTACCTGGCAGAGATGGGCAACCGAGTCTACAGGTGTAGGGTAAGTGGAGGCAGTCTGGCTTCCTTGCCCAGGTGTCTGGGTAGCTAAGGGAAGCAGTGTTCCCATAGCCTCCGAGGGGCCTGATAACTAGTGTTCTCATAGCCTTGAGACTGGGTCCCATAAACAGTTCCCATAACATGAAGTGGGCTCGCATGCACAGAATTATGTTATATAATTTCTGGCATCTTGCCGGCTTTGTTCCCCTCTAGTACTCAAACAGGTAGGGACTCCCTGCTGGGGGCAGTGATGATGAGAGACACACAGGGGCAGGTGCCATGATGGGCACCACACTGGGGAGCAAGGGCCATGACATGAGACACACAGATAGACAGGCAGCTTGCAGCATGCATGGCTTGCCCACCCATGAATAAAGGCATTCCAGACATCCCGACGGCTCCGTGAATATTTTTCCGTCTGCACGAATACCAAGACCTGGCTGGCCTTGAAGGGTGGTAACACAACTGGTGTAGCTTGCGGGATCTATTGCAGAACACTCCAGAGCCAGCACCCCCGAGGGGGGTTTGGGGGTTTGCCAATCCCTGGCAAGCAGTATTTGGCCTCTCACCCCAGGACTGGCCCTATGTCAGCGGTGCATAGACACAGTGGAGCAAGCCCTGTGGGTGGTGGGGAAGACCTTAGAAAAGCCCGGTTCCCCTGAGGCCATGGGGGCCGTGGCTGGGCGCTTCTTTCAGCTTTGCGAGCTGAGATGGAGACTACGCTTTGAGACAAAGTGAAGTTCTAAGAGCCCCGAGAGGGATCGGAAGCCCTGAAGGCTGAAGAAGAGGAGACTGCACTTCCCAAGGTGGCAAATACACGGAACACAGGCAGAGGAAAAAAAAAAGGCTTGAAGGTCTGAGTTTGGGCCCTGCTAAAAAGCCTCTGAGAGGCTGAGCTGCTGCAGTCCCCTCCCCTGTCACGGTAAGCTATTCAGGGGGAAAGGGTGGCAGAGGAAGGAACTGAGCCCCCTGAGGGCAGCAGCCTGTGGCTCCTGGGGGAAGTTTGGGTCTGGGAACCCCCTTTCCTCCCCTGCCCCACACAGACGTGGAACACAGTTGCTGAGAGTGACTTACTTGCTAGAGGGCCGGCCCAGCTAGGTGCTCTGGCAGCGGCAGCACCGGCTCCCGGAAGCCTCTGCTCCCAGCACGCTGATTAGAAGAGGTGGCGCCCCCTGCAGGCAAGCCGCTGGGCTGCTGCTGTGCCTGCGGGTCAAGGCGTAGAGCTTGGAGCCGAGCTGTGCAGCAGTGTTCCAGGAGGAGGGCGGCCAAGGATGCTGTTAGAGTTGGCGGCGCAACCTGGGAGGCTGCGAGAGAGCAGGCTGGAGCTAGCACGAGATAGGGAAGCAGGTGCTGGCACCCAGAAAACTCACTGATAGGGAGCAGGCTAGAGAGCCGTGATGGCGGTAGCGGCAGGCTAGCGCGGCGTCTGTCAGAGGTCCCAGAAGATGATAGCGGCACTTGGAGCCACAGAGGCAGGAGTCACCGGAGTCGCAGAAACAGCGGCCCGGTGGCCCGAGCGGATGCAGTGGTGGCGCCAGCAACCGTAGCCCACCCAGGCAGCGTGTGGTGCTGCACAAGTGCAGCTCCTGGTGTCCGCACGCCGGCGTCCGGTGCAGGCCTAAATTATCTGTCCAAACCCCAGTGTGTGTGACCCCAAAAGGCCCATCCTGTGCGTCTAAAGGGTCATTTGGCTGTGCCAACCTCCCAAGAAGAGGGAGGAAATATCCTGCTAGACCCCGTGAGCTAGATGTGCATGTGACACAGGAAGGCTTTGGATGGGGTTTGTGACCGCGATCAGAACGGCTTCACCAACCCTTGGGTTTCTGGTCCCAACTCTGTAAGGGAGCAGAGGTTCAGTACTCCTTAATGGAAAAGCAGTTGGCTGCAGTATATGCTGCCCTGTTGGCCACAGAGGCCATAACAGAAACTGCCCCCGTGACAGTCAGAACCGTGTATCCCATTACAGGGTGGGTCCAGGACTGGATGGCCAAGCCCCATACTGGGATGGCTCAGGTGACCACATTAGCTAAGTGGGGGGCTTATCTGTAACAAAGGATTACTCTGTCCACTAGCCCTTTGCAGGCTGAGCTATAGGAAGTGTTAGGTCCATTTATTTATGTAGATGAGAAATCTACTGTTCCCATGCCTATAGGAGATAGCTTCCAGGAGGGACAGGCCCCTATTCCCTCGGATGCATGGTACACTGATGGGCCCAGCAGGGGCCAGCCTGTATTGTGTGGACGGCTGTAGCAGTTCAACCAGAGACGGAGATGATCTGGTTTGACACTGGTATGGGGCAGAGCAGCCAATGGGCTGAACTCTGAGCCATTTGGCTCATGGTGGTCAATGAAGCCCTGCCCAGTGTAGCTCTGTGAATATTTTCCCATCTGCACAAAAACCACGAACCTGCCTGACCTCGAAGGGTGGCCACACAACAGGTCAGCAGCATGACCATAACAATATCCCCAGGTAAAACCTGGGACTTGGTCACGTCATGCATTCATCTATCTCGTTAACAATTTATATAATCTGATCATACAGTAGAAATATGTGTGTATGTGTCTCTATACAACCTAAATTTTTTTATATATTACAAACAAAATTGCCCTAAATAAATGATTAAGCAAACTGGATTTTTCTTTCTAAAGAGGTTAAAAAGTTTTAGTGTTTTGAGATAGGTTTACACGCCATTTCTTAAGGCCAAGTGCTGGATTAAAAGCCACTTTGCTCTTCTATGCATCCTACCTAATCTCTCTGGCGATTAGGGGAACCTTAGCAAAGACATCAAAACTTGCAACGGCGTATCTCCAAGGGATGCACTTGCTGGCCAAAAGTTGGGCAAAGTTTTTGTGTAATGCCTCACAGTGTCTTTAATAGCTGTAGTTCTTCTGTGACATTTGGACAGAAGAAAGTGTTCAAAAAAGCTACTACACACAGTGGAAATTGTCTTTTTCTGAAACTGGGTTATTTTTAATTTTTGTTTGTATGCACAAATATTAAAATCTTCTAAACATCATGGGCTAAGAAATTTCCTGAACCAATATTTAATCAACAAGTATATCTTAGTTAAGGATTCGCAAGCCTGATTTAGAACTTTTTATTTACGATAGTTCCAAGACTCCCCTTGCCTGCACAGCCCCCTCCCAGGGAGTGCAGGCAGACTCTGTGAATAGGAGCAGATGTCCTTCCTCAATTACACTGTTAGGAGGCAAAAGAGGTTTTGTGGATGGAATTAAAGTTCCTAATCAGTCGACTTCCAGTTAATCCAGAGAGATTATCCTGGGAGGCACCGAGTCAGAGGAGTGCTTCAAAGAGGCGAGACAACTGCAGACTCTCCTGCTGGCCTGGGGACAAAGCACAGCCTCATGAACTGGAAGGCCCTCCTGCAGCCCCGGGAAGCCTCTGCTGTGGTCCTGCTGGGGGTCTGCTCTCAGCCACAAGAAAACAGAGACCTAAATTTTGCACCCCAAGGAACAGGATACTGCCAATAACCTAAAGGAGCTTGGGAGAGAATCCAGAATTCCAGCTGACATCACAGTCTTGGCCAAAGGTTTCACTTTAACTCTTGACACCTTGAGCAAAAAATCTAGTTTTACCATAGACTTCTGACCTATAGAAACTGGATAATATTAAATGGTTTAAGCTGCAAAGCTGGGGACAATGGAGCAGTAGAAAATGAATACATTCGTATATTATGATTCTTACAAAATCTTACAATCATTTTCTAGGTCTTTTTTTATTTTGCTCTATGTTCTTATGGACTTATGCTCACCTTTAGGCCCCATGCAGACTTTATCTCTGCCTACTGTGAACATAAGGCAGACAGAGCCATTGAGACACAACTGTACTTGAGTTCAAAAACTCACATTGTAAAGATCTGCGGCCAACTTACTAACGTTAAACCACCATTTGGTGGAACTAGGTAACTAGTAATAATTAGAATACTGATAATAGTGATGGCACATAGATAACTGACATTAAGTACGTGATATGCTTAATATGTAAAAATGTTAAGCCTCATATTTTTTTTTATTCTCACTTAACAGATCAGGAAATATCCTCAGAAACATTAAGGAGGCTGCTGTAGTTCATAGTCAGTTAGTGGTGGAATCCAAGGTTAGGTCAAGGCTGCCTAACTCCTAGCACTTCATCAACATCCCCACGTTTTTGTGATTTTTTTTAAAGGAAGGATCATATTTTAAGGCGTAAACCCAAGAAGATTATTACATTTAGGATGTACAGAGTAAAGTTCATCCAAGAACAAACAAATTTAATCTTAAATATTTAAGATCCACAAGCTGGGAAATCTCAGTCCACAATGAAATTTTGTTTGAACAACTGATATAGCTAGAATAGAGGTTCTATAGATTAACGTAACTTATAAAATTTAAATGAAGATCATCATTATACAAATCAGTGATAGGAATCTTAGAAGACTTAGTGACTTGTTCAAGGTTAGCTAATTTTTTTCTCCAATTATATGTCTGTCAAGAAATGAGGAAAAGCATAGGAGCCGTGGAAAGGAAAGCTGATATATGAAGTTTGCTCAATGCCTCAGAATCACCTTTGGTGCTTTTCTTGAAGATGGAAAGTATCTTTTCTTCCCTGCCCTGTGGAAAATCATGGCACATTGTAAGCAGGTTCACATGGGCGGCAGACAGGCTGTAAGTAGCAGAAACTCTGTGAAATTGGCAGGGTTAACAACAAAATAGGGAAAAGCCAAAAAACAAATTAGTTCCAAGGGCAGAGAATGCAGTACAACAGTGGATGAAAGACGAAGGCCAGATGAAAATGCCTGAGCGCAGGTCAGCCGTACGGGAACCTGACGGTCTAGCGAGAGGGGAGAACTCTGAGTGGGCGGTTTCTGAGAGTTCATGAGATAAGGTACCTCTGCTTGCAAGACTGAACACCTTTGAACATGAGGTGATTTCAGGATAATTGATAAAAATCTAATATCTGTTGCCCTGGCCAGTGTGGCTCAGTTGGTTGGAGCATCATCCATAGACCAAAATGCTGTTGCCGGTTCAATCCCAGGGAAGGGTGCAATGGGTGTTTCTCCTCTCACTGATGTTTCTCTCCCTCTTTCTCTCTCCCTCCCTCTCTCTCCCTCCTTTCCCCTGTCTCTAAAATCAATAAGCATATTCTTGGGTGAAGATTTTTTAAAAAATAACTGTTGAGAAATATAAGGAACAGACTATATTGTTCCACAAGCTTTATGTTGAGTTTTCAAACTTATCCATATATTTGTCTTACTGCTCATATTGTCATTACTTCTATGGATGCCTGTAGGACCCCAGGAAGTCCCTTATACTCTTGGGAATTTTATTACAAATTCCAGATACCTCTATGATCATATCTCAGATACCCTAGCTCCTGCTATGTACACCTTCAAGACCCCCACACGCCTGTGCACAACTTCCCTCCAGCTCCTCTGGAAAGCCTTTAGAAAGTAATGAGCAAGGACAGGTGGTCTACAAGCCACTTCTAATACACCCACCTTTTTGAGCACTGCGTACTTTGATGAGTCTGCATAAAGTGCCATATTATAAATGTCTGTTCAATAGCTCAGGTATTGACTATAAGTCACAGCAAGCAAGTGCTAAATCCATCCCAATAATTTTTCTGCTCAGATCAATGGGCATTGGCTATTTAAAACAAGAATCAATAATAGTGACAGATTTCAATGCTATTGCTGGGCATTTATATTAATACAAACAGCACCCACATTATACTTGACCCTGTGACATGGAAGACAGAAAATCAATACCCTTCTACCTCTACTTGGATTAAATTCTCCTCTTGCACTATGTTAATTAAAAGTCAACCTCAATGTTAATATTTTCTGCATAATTAAGATAATTTTATAAAAGGCAAAATAAATTATAATGTAGCAAGCACTGTTGTTGGAAAATTAGTATCAAATTAAATAACACTAAAAAAACCCTACCTACCAATAGCATCTCTGACCACAGAAATTACTTGTAACCCAAGAAGCCAAAAATGTAGGTCAGGTTGTTCTCTGCTTTGTGTTGCTATTATCTATTAAAAACGAAGTGGTATAAGTGTGTATGTGTATGTCTGTGTGTGTCTGTGTGTGTTTAAATACACAAGCTAAAACCATGGATGATTGTGAGGTACATTTGTGGCTGGATAATGTGTAGGTAGAAAAGCAATTTAAAGCAATAGAATGCATTATTTCATGTCAGTACAGCTTTCAATGTGACTCAAACTTAATGATTTTTCGAGGGGAGAAAATAAATGGTTTGAGCTTCATCAGATGTCTACTCAATTTCACACTGTAGACAGTGTTTTAAAAGAAAATTTACTATGGAAGTTGGAAAAGTATTTACTCCACAACTCCAGAACTAGTGTCTTTTAAAAGCTGCATGTACAGTTTGACCTTGGCCTCAGAAAAGAGCAGTCACGACACTGGGAGAAGATCTACCATCATGGAAACATCCAGAGCCAGCAGAAATGGGGGAAAACAGACATTTTAGATACTGAATAAGGTAGAAAATATTGTTATAGGTAAGTGATTTAAGAAACCCAATAGATTTATGACATAAATTAGAAATACAAGCAATCTATCCTAGTCTTTCTTGGATGCTTCCAATTAACCAATACCCTTGATGGGTCCTTTATTATTTTAAAAACTTGCTTTTTAACAAACCAACATTTTCTTCTCCCTTTCTCCTCCCTTGCTGACCTGTTTGCTCTCTTGCTACTTTGCCAGTGAGCTTCAAACAATGGACTCAATCCTTTGTTTTCCAAATAGTGTCTTCTTCTCTCAGTATTAGATTTAGAAGTGAAGGGCCAACAGCTTGCAGTGTAAGTGCAACCTCTGAAGCATCTCTCCTGAGTCTCTGTGAAGTCACTCATTGCTGTTGTACGTGTAGTCACTCTGCACCATTCCAGGCACCGGGGAGACAGAAAGGAATCAAGTGGCCAAGTGGCTCTGCTAGAGGAACTTATGTTCCACTATTTCAGCGAACCCGTCCTTACGGAATTCTGCACCAGGTCAGTTTCCTTTCTTCTTTATCAGAGCTGATGGTATCTGACAATCATTCTTCTTTTACTCTGCAGCTTCCAAAGTCTATAGCTTTCATTCTCCAAACACTATTTTTGTATGGAATTGAAGCTGCATACACTTTGTTCTCCAAAATTCCTTGTGACTCAACCTTGATTATTTTGTTGTTGTTTTTTTATTCCTTCCTAACAGCAATCTATAGACAAATAAAATTGGTTTGAATGCACTCCACAGAATAAGTGGATAGAAGATCTAATGATGCCATACACAATTCTGAGCAGTGCAGATAAGAACTGAACAAAATAGACAAAAATCCTCGTCTCAAAAATCTTATGTATAGTTTGTGCTGTATGTACAATTTTCTTTGCCATTTGGGGATCTACAACTGAAGTAAGACCATGTGTCCTTGTCTAGAAAATCGACCACAGAAAGCATCGTCAGTGTAGACTTGGCCGTGCCAGGAACATACACTATTTGTGATTTCAAATCATAAGGTAACTAAATATAAAAGGTAACATAAGAATTCTAACCAGAACTCAAATCCCTAAATTTAACCATGGTCAACTATTTTAAATGACTTAAAAATTTAATGTTTAACCACAAATTGTGAGACATAATTTTTAAAATGATGATAAAAATATTAGAAATAATGTGGAAATCTACACTTAAAATTAATGTTTGAATAGGTGCCATCATTGAATTCTTCTGTACATATTCTTTTTTTAAAAGATTTTATTTATTTATCTTTAGAGGGGAAGGGAAGGAGAGAAGGAGAGAAATATCAATGTATGGTTGCCTCTCGTGTATCCCCTGCTGGGAACTGGCCTGCAACCCAGGCATGTGCCCTGACTGGGAATCGCACCGCGATCGTTTGGTTCACAGGCCGGCACTCAATCCACTGAGCTACACCAGCCAGGGCGTACATATTCTTTACATGTGTTGTTCACCCTGGAGTTGTGGGAACTCCAATAAGATTTTTTGTATATTATCCTTTCTCATGACAATTATGTGTATTTTATTCTAAGTGTAGTGCTTTTAATTCAATAAAAAGAACTTCTACTGTTCGATATTTCTAACTATGTATTGTTGGCTTTTCTTCAGCAGTGGTCACTCTTGTCCCTGCTGAAAACTGGTTGTGACATTCCAGGACAGGGCATTGCCATGGCCAGGGGCTTTTTGTTTTCCGTAGTGCTCATTCTATGTTGATATTTCATCCAACTCCCATCGTTTTTCCTAGAGTATCCAAGTCTGAATATGTACTTGTTCATTCAACATATGCTAATTACCCATGTGATATGCTAGGCCTTAGAAAATACATAACCATGAACAGGCAGAAGAGGGAGCATGTTAGCAGTCGGTAGGCTCGTGGAGATCGTGGTCACACGTTTGTAACACAATGCAATAAATTTTAATAGAGATAACTAGGGGGATAAAGAGTTGGGAGAAAGGGGCTTTTAAATGCAATATGAAAAATGGGAATGGTGCTAACACAATGAGAGTTTCCAGTCTATTTCAATCACCTCTATTTGAACACTTGGCAGAGCTGTGAATAGAGGCTACAACACCAATCTACACAATTTATCCCCAACTCAGTTATTCTACTTGTAAACTGTAAAATGTCAACTTGGAGAAAAATAAATTCCAATTTTATGTTGTCCCAAACTAGTTAAAAGGGGAGGAATGTGAATGCTACGGTAACAATAGAAAAGCTGGGCATTTGCATATTGTAATGTGCTTTCCCGGGCCTCCAGTTAAAGTAGCTCCTGGAACTGGTTACATCATTCATTCTCCCTGGGTTTATCTTGCCGCTCTGAGACACCTTCCTCTTTGTAAGCTGTGCTTGTGCTATTTCTGTTTCACTGGTATCTCCCAGTACAATACTATCTCTAAAACACTGTGTCTGTTCTTTCTTTCCAACTCATAGTCAATTGGCCAGTCTGCCTGATTGCTAGGCTTCAGGCAAGTCCGTGAGAGGTAGTCCTGAGCGCTTCTGTAGTCAAAATCACTGGGAGATCTTGGGTGGCTGGATTCACAGGTGAGTGAACATTAGAAAGATCCCCCTTGGCACCTCTTTACAGCGATGCCCAGAGTGGAGGCCCCCCAGGAAGCATCTTCATGTCCGGAGCTTAGTTACTTCTGGCTGGGGTTGGGAAGGGCCCTTTCTGAATTGGGGGGCTGGGGAGGAGGGGCTGGGGTGCTGGCAGAGGCTTGAACTACTGCTTCTGGGTGTTGAGGTTTCACATTTTGTTATCTGTGATGCCTTTGCCTGAACTTAGCCTTCCTATTTGAATTTTTATGTCCCTTCCACCTTTTAAAATCATTTTGCTGCCTGGACTCACAATATTTGCTTTTTGTTTTGTGCTATATGGTTATTTAGCTGATTTCTGCATGACTTGTGTAGTCTTCAGGCTCTTTGAAGTTCTGTGCATCAAATATCATGATTTTGCTCTTTATGTCAACCTTTTAATTTTATACACAAGGAACGTAAGCCCCAGGGGAAAAGAACCACACCAAATAGGAACAAAGCAAACCGTAGAGAAGGGAAACTCCCTGGGCTTACCCCCCATTCCCACTACTGCCCGACAGAGGGCGTAACCCAGTCTCAGCCAGAAGTCCTTTGTTAAGGTCACTTAGGGATGAATGGAAAGTCTCACATTTTAGCAAGACAGAAAGGTCTGAATGACTGTCACCTGTGTGAAATATGAATAGACTTGCCACAGCATGTAAAGGATGCTTATACAATATAGTTTGTGTGTGTGTGTATGGTTTTGACCCAATTTTGAAATCTATCTAGAAGTCAGTCAGTTCTCCTTCCTACAAGTCCACACCCCCAACCATCTCAGTTATTTATGGCCCTATGGTCAGGGACCAGACACCAGGGACAGCCCAAACTCTTTCCTGGTCTCTGGTGACACACTTAAAAAAATTATTCTAGAGAGAGGGGAAAAGAGAAAGGGAGGGAGAGAAATGTTGATTAGCTGCCTTCTGCACACACCTGGAGCTGGGACCAAACCTGCAACCAAGGCATGTGCCCTGATAGGGGACAGAACCAGCAACTTCTTGGTTTATAGGATGAAGCACAACCAACTGAGCCACAGGGCTGGGTACTTGCTCTTGAACTGTGGCTGGCTTCCCCATACCTGACCCTTGGTAATATCGTTAAAACAAGTTAACACGTTGGATTTTTCCGTAATGTTCCATTTGAAAAATGGTAAAAGGAATGTCAAAATATGTGGTAGCAAATGCGGTTAAGGCATAGGCTCACTTAACTCTGCACAGATAAAGGATATTACAGTTTATAAGAGCTTTTACAGAATTATTTGGTAGCCTGTGAACTAATCATGCCATCTGGTGGACAGATTAAATAAATGCAAGGGAAGTTTCTAGGTACGCGTATGGAGTGAGCGTGTGTGTGTGTGTGTGTGTGTGTGTGTGTGTGTGTGTGTGACATTTGGAAAGTAGTAAAAGGATTATAGTAAATTTTCCCCTGTGAAGACACAGTAAAGTCACATATTCAACTGGACCTATGAAAAGCCAGTCCTACAAGGAGTAACACCCAACCTCATTCCGCGTACACCTAACGAGGTCCACAAATAATCGGTACCAGATCCCTCATTCATTATTTATTCAGGACAAACTTAAGCAAATTGCTTAATTTTACTGAGTCTCAGATAATTTACATCCATAATGTCAGTTAAGTCTCAAAGGAGAATGCTGCAAGGAGTATATTAACATTCCAGTTTTTTTTTAATGAGAAATTAAATTCTGTGGCTGGAAACAAATTGGGCATTCTACAGCAGTTAATCCTCCCAGCTTCTCGACCTTTTGAATACGATTTCCTTTATTAGAATTTTGGTTAAATGGCACATTTAACCCCACGGTCTTCTGTTTCCCTGAAGTTTTTATTAGTAGGAAACAATGTCTATTTCATTCGACGTGGAATTGTACACAAGACTTCTGTAAACAAAGACATCAGCAGATCAGATCTGACCTCCATTTGGACCTAGACAAGACTATGAAGACGGGTCAAAGGTCTCCAGGAAAAAGATGGCCTATTGTTAAAAAGAAAAGGAAAGGAAAGTGTAGAAAACTGTCATTGGCTCTGGCTGGAGCAGGGTTTTCAGACCATTTGAGTAATGGGACCTGTACTGTGGCCACTCTCCCGTCATCACTCAGGGTGTGATCTCACCGCACGGTGGGAGGGACCAACGGGCCCAGCGGGTCTTCCCTGAAGCATCCTTGGAACTCTATGTGGAGACCCAGCAGTGGAGGAGGGGCAACCCCATTCTTTCGAGCCCTTCTCTTTATTATTTTTTAAAGTTGGTATATGGAAGTGTAATTCACACAAAGTAGAACTCACCCTTATATATTTCTATCAGTTTTAACTAATATATCCATACAACCCCATCACAACTGAGAAAGAGAGTATTTCCTTAATCCCAAATTTTCCTGTTACCCTGATAGCCCAGTCCTGGCAAGCACTGCTATGCTTTTTGTTCCTTTCATGTTTTCTTTTCTAAATCATCACATACATAGAATCAAATAGCATGGAGCCTTTGTGCCTGGCTTCTCTCACTTATGATAATGCTTAAGAAGTTCATTTATATTGTTGTATGCACCTTATTTTATTATTTTATTGTTGAAGAGAATTCCATTATAAGAACGTATTATAATTTATTTATCCAGTCATCATTGGATAGATAGTTTATTGGCAATATTATCAAGAAAGCTATTACAAGCATTTGCAAACATGCTTTTTGTGGATATAAGTTTTCTTTGGGTTTGGGTAGATATCTAGAGGTAGAATTGCTAAGTCATATTTAATATTTAAAATAAAAATCTGCCAAGCCCTGGCTGGGTGATTCAGTTGGTTGGAGCATCATCCCGTACACCAAAAGGTTGTGGGTTCGATCCTGAATCAGGGCACATACCAGACTGCAGGTTTGATTTTGGGTCAGGGCACTTATAGAAGGCAACCAGTTGATGTTTCTTTCTCTTTCTTTCTCTCTCTCTCTCTCTCTCTCTCTCTCTCTCTCTATCTCTATCTCTATCTCTATCTCTATCTCTCTCTCTCTACCCCCCCACCCACTTCCGCTGTCTGTAAAATAAATTTTTAAAAAAGTTTGCTGACCCTTGAAGAACCATAACTAAATTAACATTCTACATTAGTATTCAGTTTTTCACTATTATAAACAATGGTTCAGTGAACATATCTGTACATATGATTACATCAGTGGTCAAGTATTTCTGCCACATTCCTAGGAATAGAAATTTGCTGTGTCAAAAAATATACACTTTTAACATTTTAATGAACACTATGATTTTCTCTCTAAAAGGTTCACTGACTTCATTTCCAACAGTAGTGTACCTTTTCCTCAACAGCATCCAAAGCCAACTGTGCTCTACCAAATAACTAAGAAAGACAAACACGGCTGAACTTGCCCAGGCAGGGCACGTGGGGGCGGAGTCGGAGCGCTGCCGAAGCCTGCACTGCAGAAGGCACGACGGGCCAACACCCAGATCCTTACAGGACCCGCTGCTGTCCATAGGACCGCTCTGAAGCAATCCTCAGCTTGTCACTGCCACGATACACAGCATCAGAGTCCACGAGGTCAGTCTCTCCCAGCAAGAAAGTCCTTTCCCAGCTAAGGAGAGACACAGTGAAACTTCAGAGATGAGCTGCCAGTGGTGAAGCACGTCCAGTAAAAAAAATATATGCAGCTCTCCACTGCTGTGGGATCGGCGTTCCCTATAATGAAACTTACATGACCTAAAAGATAGAAGAAAATAAAAATGTTCTGTTAATCGCACTTACTCTTTACTCTGTCAGAGGAAGCAGCACATCTCTTTGCCCGAGCGCTTTCCTCTCTGTTGGGGTCCCATTTGCTGGGCGCACAGCCGCGGCCGGAAGTGCTGGGGAGTCTAGTTCTTCCTTCCGCCAAAGGCAGCAGCCTTCCATGGCCTCCCGGCGGGGCTCAGCTCTGGGCACTTACAGTGGTGGCAGGCTTGGTGAGCAATCCTCTATGCCTGCCCCCAACCACTCCCCCACAGGTGCTCCCTCCACCTCCCAGGTAAACTCAAATACTGTGCTCAGGGTCTGTTTGTGGACCTGCATAACATACAGGCTCTACAGTGCTGGCTGAATGACTTTAAAAATATTTATGCTTGCAGAGTACACACATGGGTCTTTTAGGTCTTCAGGTCATTCTTTGACACTGTTAAAATATAAATTAAATATCCTCATAATAGTGGCCTTAGGCATCCTAAATAAATACTCATCTGTAAATAACTGATATACTTTTGACTTTCATTTTCTTGGAAGGAAAAGCAACATAAACCAAATTAATGTTTTGTTATTAAAATATAATACGATATGTCATATTTTATACTTTCCAAAGAATAAACAACCAAAATCTAATTTATACTTTCTGCTATAATTTACTAGCAGTATGGGAGAACATAAGGGATTAAAATACTGGGCAGTGTAATTTAAATAAGACAAATAAGGTATAAAAATAGCATAATATGAAGTAGGAAAATAGCAAACCAGTTAGAAACAGAGACCTCATTGGTTAATCACATTAAAGCATGTATTAAATTTCTTTTTTGTTTTATATTTGAGATCAATAATCGTAGCCCTTCCAGTCAAGATGTCAGCATAGGCAGACATGGCTCACCTCTTTGCACAACCACATCAAAATTACTACTAAAATATAGAACAGCCATCACTCAGCACCATCAGAGATTGAGTTGAGTGGAAGTCTGACAACTACGGAATTAAAGAAACCACATCCATCCAGACTGGGAGGACAGGTACAGATGAGAAGCAGGTTGGTCTCTCACCCACTATGGTGATAGAAATTTGGGAGAGATATCTTGGGAGTGAGGAGTCCCAGCCGCACACCAGGCCCCCAAGCCCAGGGCTCCAGTGCCAAAGAGATAAGCCCCCACAACTTCTGGCTGCAAATACCAGTGGGGATTGAGTCAGTGGAAAGAACTGCTGTAATCCCAAGCAGTTCCTCTTAAAGAACCCACACATGGACTCACTTACTCAGACTCATTCTCTCTGGGCTCCAGCACTGAGGTACCAGCTTGAAGGGCACAAGTGGCATATTGGGAGAGCAAGCAGATGTCAGGGCAAGCAGAGGCTATTGTCCCCTTTTTGAGCTCTCACCCTGCGGAGCCATGGAGCCAGCAGGCTGGTGCCATATTTGGGACTCCATTAACCTGGCTAACATTTTTTACCTGACTTGGCTATCCCCAGAGACTCTGGCCCACTCAATTTATGGTCCTATCTTAGCTGCTTTTCAATATGAATGGCAAGTCTTGGCTCATGCTTCCCAACTTCCTAAACCCTATCAAACAATCAATAACTGGCCTCAGTGAGCTCCAGGCTGGGCACTAGCAGCAGCTAGATTAGTTTCACAGCTTGGCTTTGCCTGGGAATCTCCAAGCCTTCTCAGATTGCTTTATAGCTCAGGCTACAAGTAGTAGCCTTCTCAGATTGCTTTATAGCTCAGGAAGGATGGGGTACACAGGTGGGGTCTGCAGACCTTGGCCTGCACCACCCAAGAAAACCCAGGACCAACATGTGTGGACAGGTACAGACCACTTCAGAGCACCACCACTCTGCCCCTGCATAGCTGATCCTCCACAGAGGGCGGAGATTGGTGGTTAAGTGGTCACAGCCAATCCTTGCAGCTGATTGGCCTGGGTAAATGTTTTCCATTAGTCTGCCAACAGCAACCAAGTCTCAAGTACAAGAGGAGGGTGTATTCAGCCCACATGAAGGATGCACCTTGAATACCTAGCTTGGGTCATAGGTGAGGCTGTGCCACTGGATCCTACAGGATACCTACTACATTAGGGCACACTAACAACACACTGAGTCAAAGCAGCTCTACCTAATATATAGAAACAAATACAGGGAGGCTGCCAAAATGAGGAGACAAAGAAACACAGCCCAAATGAAAGAACAGATCAAAATCCAGAAAAAGAGCTAAATGGAATGGAGATAAGCGATCTATGAGATGCAGAGTTTAAAACACTGGTTATAAGGATGCTCAAGGAACTTAGTGAGGACCTCAGCAGCATAAAAAAGATCCAGTTAGAAATGAAGGGTATGCTAATTGAAATAAAGAACAATCTACAGGGAAATAAGAGTAGAGTGGATGAAGCTGAGAATCAAATCATTGATTTGGAACATATAGAAGCAAAAAATAACCAATTGGAATAATGAGAAGAAAAAAGAATCCAGAACATTGAGGGTGGTATAAGAAGCCTCTGGGACAACTTCAAGAGGTCCAACATTCACATAATAGGGATGACAGAAGGAGAAGAGAAAGAACAAGAAATTGGAAATCTATTTGAAAAATAATGAAAGAAAACTTCCCTGATTAGGGGAAGTAAATAGACTTGCAAATCCAGGAAGCACAGAGAATCCCAAGCAAGTTGGACTCAAAGAGGATGACACCAAGACAATTCATAATTAAAGTGCCAAGGGTTAAAGATAAACAGAGAATCTTACAAGCAGCTAGAGAAAATAAGAGAGTTACCTACGAAGGAGCTCCCATAGACTGTCAGCTAAGATTTCTCAAAAGAAACTTTCCAGGCAAGAAGGGGCTGGCAAGAAGTATTCAAAATGATGAAAAGCAAGGATCTACAACCAAAATTATTCTATCCAGCAAAACTATCATGTAGAATGGAAGGGCAGACAAAGTGCTTTCCAGACAAGGTAAAGCTAAGGGAGGCCATCATCACCAAGGCATTATTACATGTAATGTTAAAGGGACTTATCTAAGAAAAAGAAGAAGATCAAAACTATGAACACTAAAATGACAATAAACTCGCAACTAGCAACAATTGAATCTAAAAAATAAAAACAAAATCAAACCAAGTAAACAACCAGACCAGGAACAGATTCATAGGTATGGGGATCATCTGGAGGGTTCTCAGCTGGGACGGGGATGGGGAGAAAGGTGAAAAAGGTCAGGGATCAAGAAGCACAATTGGTAGAAACAAAATAGTCAGGGAGCTGTTAAGAATAGCACAGGAAAAGGAGTAGCCCAAGAACTTACACACACGACTAACTAATGGACATGAACTAAAGGAGGGATTGCTGGAGGGAAGGGGCATACTTGGCAAAGGGGGGCAAAGGGAAAAATATTGGGACAGCTGTAACAGCGTAATCAATAAAATATGCTAAAAAATAAATAAAGTCAGCAGTTGTAGCTGTCTATCAGTAATGGGCACCCTGGGTTTAGGAGAAGAAATGACCGTACTACGTTGAGATGACTAGATCAACTGTTACTCAAATGGCAAGTTCTGGTCTAAGCTACAAAACAGGTAGGCGAACAATGGTCCCTGTGACAAGCCCAGGTTACTACCTGATTTTGTGAATAAAGTTTTATTGGAACACACCTATGCCCATTTGTTTACATATTGTCTATGGCTGTACCCACATTACAACTGTACAGCAGCATATTTGCAATGAAGACTGTATGGTCCTCAAAGCCTAAAAATTTACATCTAGCCCTTTAGAAAAAAGTTTGCTGGGCTTTGGTATAGGACAGTAGGGTATGACATGATTCTAACATAAGCATCAAAAATTTTTCATGAATAGATTGCTGGGCTGTATATCCTACGACGTTATGTTTTAAATATTTTATTTAGAAAAAGTTTTAGACCTACGGAAAGTTTGAAAAAAATGCTATGGCTGCCCCTAATGTTCAATATATTACATAAACATAGTATAATTATGAAAATCATTGAAACTAACCTTGATACAGAACCGTTACACTAACTGACAGACCTTACCAGCACCTTCCCCCCTGTCCCCTCGCGGCCTTCGTCTGTCCTTGTTCAGTTCAGCATCTTGGGTGTCATGCACTTGGGTGTCATGTTCCCCTGGTCTCTTCCAGTATCTGGCAGGGGTTCAGGCTGTCACTGCTCTTCATGTTCTTGGCACATCTGAAGAATACAGCTCAGTTATTAGTATTCTCAATACTAATGTTAGTAGTAGGAATTCTTGGTATTCTTGCCAAAGCACCTCTCAGTGTAGGCTTGCCTGATGCTTTTTCATGATGAGATTGGGATGATAAACTTTTGTAAGAATACCACAGAAATGATGTTACAGAGTTGTAGTAGGTCACATGTTGATAATGGGTCTTATTACTGGTGACATTTGGTGATTTAGGTGCTGTCTGCCAGGTTTTTTCACTGTACCTATTATTTTCTTTGTAATGAACAAGTACATATAACAAACTAGTGAGCCTAGAAAAAATTTTGTACAAAGTTACTTCTAATTTAGAGTGCATATATATGTGCATGTGTGAGCGTGTCCAAGTACATTTTCATATATATAATTCGTGTTAAAAATACCACAGAGCCCTGTGTTCACCTATAGCTATAGTATAAGTGTGATATGATTTAAGACACTTAAATTATTTTAGAATACTATTAAGCTCAACATAAAATATGAAATCACACAAACAGTACCTTTGCTCTCCGCAGGATCTAGTGAAGAGAGTAATATATATCCAACTTCAAATGTCAACTTCAAAGTGAAAATTTAGGAGAACAGCTTTATATTAGGATGTATTTACATGGGCTGCACTACATAACTTTTGTTCTTTTTTTTTTTCAGTTTTCTTTTAACAAATATATGAAAAGAGCTATCTTTTGCCTGTACCGTACATGGAGGAATCCCCCTTTATAAAGTGGTTATTACAAAGTCTTGTTTCAGGTAACAGGTGGTTTGTTACCTGTTGCTACCTTCAGGGCACCCATTGATACTGCTTCCCTGCGTGCAGTGAACAAAATTCACTGAGCTAACTTTTAGGAAACACATGTTT
This sequence comes from Carollia perspicillata, assembly GCA_004027735.1. Classification (NCBI taxonomy): domain Eukaryota; kingdom Metazoa; phylum Chordata; class Mammalia; order Chiroptera; family Phyllostomidae; genus Carollia; species Carollia perspicillata. The sequence goes on along the minus strand of PVKM010010104.1, from coordinate 588 downwards.
TAGAGCTACATATACATAGCAATTATTAGTAAGGGAAAAATATAGGTTTTTCTCAGGTAGATCAGTGGTTCTTGGGATTTCCAAAACCCTTTTGAAAACCTGCTAAAGCCATGATTCTTTGTTTTTTGTTTTTTAATTCTTGTTCAGGTACAGTTTTCTGTCTTTTACTCCCATCCCAGTCCACCCCCTCTGTGCTCCCCACCTCCTGATTCTTTGTTTTTTAAAATACACTGTACCTAAAGGAATGTTTAGTAAGCTTACTTCCTTAGTATGCACACTGATTCAACTTCAGTTATCCTTAAAAATTTCACAGTAATCACTGTTGTATGAGTTACATGATTACCTGAATGTCGTTTCTAAAGCATTTGAAACATCTAAAAGACGCAGAAATTCGTTCCTGTGTGAAACAACAACACACAGTATGAACTTTATTAACTAGAAGAATTCTTATCCCGTCTCTTTTGGGGTTCAACCTAGTGGGCAAGCACTACATCCTCTAGAAGCTTCCTGCCATTCTCTGTTCTTCTAACAGCTTTATTGAGAAACAATTCACATACCATCCAATTCACCCACTTAACGGGTACAATT
>PVKM010010103.1:0-35510 GCA_004027735.1 Carollia perspicillata | reverse complement strand
CACTTGCCCCCATTTTCCACGACCGCAGCTCTGTCGCGGTGGAGGCGGTACAATGATTGCCTTCGACTGAACGGGCTGTGCTCTAGAAAGCGGAGGGCACCTGGTTACTAAGCCGGCAGCCTGAGTTCCTAACAGGGAAAAAATGTGTGCGCCCCAAAAGGCACGATAGGTTTGCTGTGTCACTGGAGCGGGTAGGGACACACAGGTCTGTATCGACTTACAGGTCTGTCACTCATTTGCTTTGTGAGCGTGCGCACTGACGCTTGGTGTTGTATGGAAAATGGTGTGATCCTGTCGAAATGAAATTTGAGATACTGCCTGTTAAAGAGAATGTGAGCACCAGCATACTGCTGGCATTTAGTAAGTGCTTGAGGGGAAACTGGGCGAGTTTCAGGGTCTCCAATAGGTGCCCAAGTTACGGTTTGATTCTGCTTTGCTTTGCTTTTTTGTATAAGCATCTGCCACTGAAATGTCCTCTTCCTCACAGAGTTTGTTAAAAGGGTATGAATTCATTGTCAGTATTTGAAAATTAGGAGACTTCGTATTAAAATCAGATCTGTGGCTTTCCTTGGAAAAACCAGAAGATTCGGCTCAGGACTAGGCTGCAGAGCAGGTGCCCTCCGCGAGGGCGATGCTGCCTGCTCTGCTGCTGTCACGGGCTTGGGGACCAGCCGGGTCCCGGCCGTGACTCCTGCCCCTCAGCCCCGTGTCATGCAGGGAAGACTCTCAGGGAGGACACTTCGAGGCCCCCTTGGCTCTCCCTCCATCTCTCTCACAGGCCCCGGGACCCAAGTATTTCACTTGGCAACGAGAACTTACAAGAGTGCAGTGTGAGCCACGCTTCTGGGTCTGGAGTCTTGTCAGTAGGGAAAGCCAAAACAGGGCTGTGTTTGGGCAAACGCCTCCCCTGGCTCTTGCACTCCTGATTTTTATAAATCTGGGATTGAGGAGTGATCAGAGGGAAGGACTGAGAGCCGGCCACCCCACCAAGTGTCTGTAAACTGATGCTCCGGCTGATCCGGTGCATGATTATCTCACAGTTTACAGACAAAATCTCCAATGACACAATAACTCGTAAACAGCTGACAACAGCCCTGCACTACCTGAATTTTGTTTACCTTGGTTGGAGAAACATGAAATTTGCAAAACATCAACTATGGTCATCAGTTTCAGAACTCATCAAAACCTGTATTCATCAGCCCTGGCTAGTGTATTGTAGCTCAGTGGATTGAGTGCGGGCCTGTGAACCAAAGAATCTCGGTTCAATTCCCAGTCAGGGCACATGCCTGGGTTGCACGCCAGTTCCCAGCAGGGGACACATGAGAGTCAACCATACATTGATGTTTCTCTCCCTCTCTCCTTCCCTTCCCCTCTAAAGATAAATAAAATCTAAAAAAAAAAAAAACCCTGTACTCATCATATTTTGATGAGAAAAAATGTTTCAGCACTGGCGCTTGCTTGCCTGGGACTCATCGCACTTGCTAGAACTTGTATGAGTCACGCTGCCGCCCGCAAGAGAAAATGCTCATGGAAAACACTCGTTTGGTACTTGTTGGTTTCAGCACTCGTCATGAGCCCTGGAACGAACTTACAATATGTACTGACAGTATTCCTCACCCGTAAAAATGGCCAAAATCCAAAGCACTGACAACACCAAATGCTAGCAAGGAGGGGGAGCAACAGGAACCCCCGTTCACTGCAGGTGGGAGTGCAACAGGAGATGGCCGTGAGCAAACACTCTCACCGTGCAATACAGCAGTTGTGCTCTTTGGTACTTGCTTGGATTAATCAGAAACGAACCTCCACACAAAAATCTGCACGTGAGTGTGTATGATAGCTTTATTCATAACTTGCCAAAACCTGGAGGCAACCAAGATGCCCTTTAGTAGGGGGATGAATGAATACGCAGTGGTCCATCCAGACAACGGAACATGAGTCAGTGCTAAAAAGAAATGCGTTTCCAAGCCAAGAGAAGATACGGAGGAAGCTTACACGTATGTTTCAAAGAGAAAGAAGCCGACCTGAAGGGAATGCACACCACATGCTTGCACCATATCGCACTCTGGAAAAGGCAGAACTGTGGGAACAGGAGAACGATTAGTGTTGGTGGGGGAGGAAGGGACGAATAGGCGGAGCACGGAGTGTGTTCAGGGCACTGAAACTATTCTGCGTGATACTGGAATGTTACACACTTTTGTCCAAACCCATGAATGTGCAACATAAAGAATGAACTCTGATGTAAACTATCGACTTCAGTTCACGGCAATATATCACTATTGGCTCATCCTTTTTCTCAAACGTACTACATAATAGGAGACTGAATAATAGAGGAGACCAGAGGGGAAGGTGAGCGAGTATATGAGAACTATTTATATTCTGCTCATTTTTTTGTAAACTTAAATGGCTCAAAAATGTATTAATTTGAAAAAATACAAACCATGCTAATTTCAAGTTGATTAGAGAGGAAGAGTCAAGGGCTGGTTCAAAGTCTTATCCCCAAACACCATTCTATCTTACTTCATTCTCCACAGCATTGAAGGACCAAACGAGGTAAATGCTATCACACAAACGAGTCACTCAGCGATTAGCGGTGTCTGAGCTGTGTCAGACACTCGAACAGCCTCTTCATACCCTTCCCCGAGTCTTAGCTGGGTGGAGAGAACTGTGGCCATCTCTATGTCTTTAATGAATACCCAAATTAATTCCCTAATTCACACAGAAAACCCAGTACACACACACACACACACACACACACACACACACACCAGTAACTGCTGAGCCCTATTCAGTACAATATGAACTTTTTAACACATTCTGCAAAATTAAAACCTGGGCTTCGACTACAGACTAATACTGGACTAGCAAAAACCACTACTTTAACTTCTAATGGCAATTTCTATATCCCATCTGATGTTAGGAGGGGATCGGGCACAACAAAGATTTGCAAAGAGAAAAGAGCTTGAAATAGAAAGCCCACTGGCTTCCAGTCCCCAGCTTTTGCCAGCATCCTCCGAATGAGTCTCCCCAGTGCACGAGCTCATTCTTTGTGTCTGCACTGCATCAAAGGGTGAGTTTTAGCTGCTACACCCATTTGTGCAGTGGATCCACAAAATGCAAGATTTAATAAGGAAGAGACATAAGAAATCAAAAAGCAAATCATGCTGATTTCTCAGGAAACTTAAAGGAAAATGTGAGATCCTTTTCTGGCTCTTTAAAAGGGTCACCGACAAGACAGAAAGCCTACAATGTCCCATTTGTCATGAAACGAACTTTATTTTGTAAGAAAAGGCTTGCTGCTAAAAGCTTAAAGAAATGTTAGTGTTCTTTCTTTCAAGCAATGCTGTTTACTACCTTCAACCTCCAACTTAGGTCTTTGAGATAAACATATTATCTCTATGTTACCAGTTTCGACTGCTTGATAGAAAAGTTAGAAAGGAGCCATTATTGCAATCCATTGATTATTTATACATCATTTTAACTGCTGAGTTCAATCACCTGCCCACTCCACCTACTAGCAAGGGGTGGAGGTAGTCTTGCCTCCTCTTCCTTTGGGCGGGTAGATGTCAGCCCAGGAACGCAGGCACTGTGAGAAGGTAAAACACCAGGAACTACACCATCAGGAGAGAAAGGGCATCTAAGTAAAGCACAGGCAATCTGCAAGCTTGATCAGCCTCCGAGTGATGGAGAGTCAGCTGAGACAGGCATGATGTTGCCTGATCTTGGGATCAAAAGACATGGATTGAAATTTCAGCCCCCTTCTTTCTTTTTTTGACTATTGATTTTTTTAGGGAGGGGGACAGAGAGAGAGAGAGAGAGAGAGAGAGAGAGAGAGAGAGAGAAACACTGGCCTGTTGCTCCACCTATCTGAGCATTCATTGGCTGATTCTTACATGTACCCTGACTGGGGACTGAACCTGCAACCTCAGCGTGTTGAGACGATGCTCTAACCAACTGAGCTACCTGGCCAGGGCACTTCTGCCTGCTTCTCTATTAGTTGGGTGACACTGACTTTCTTTGAACCTATTGAATAGGAATATTATCTTTTTCCACAGGGTTGTAATAATCATTATAAGACACATAAAAATGTGTAGACTTGACATATGGTGCATCCTTGAAAATTGTTTTTCTTTAATGATCATGTTAATTGCCATCTAATTGCCTACACTTTCACATGCTAATTTTCTAATTTTTGTCTCTTTCCTTGTGTAAGTTTTTGCTGCACCCTTCCCACACAAAAGTTAAAAATCACCTATTTTCATATCTGCTGAGGTGGACTCCTCGGGGTTAGTTAACGATGGATGTGTTGTTATACAATTTGCATCGGTGGAGGGTTGACGTGGTGAGCTAACGGTGTCAGCTAGCGGTGCACCTGAAGTTTCAGGTTGTATGGACGTCAACGTAGAAACATTTGAGGTTAGCCCACCAGTCCTGTCTCGGGTGGCAGAATCCAAAACGCCCTTTTGAATTCTCTAAGGGACAATATGTCCTCAATTCTTGGAAAGGAAAAGTGGAAATTTGTTTCTTGGAGGCTAAAGAAGAAAGAGAGGAGGAAAAAAAAAATGGCAAGCAGACAGCTGCAGTGTCCGCAGGGCCCTCTGGGTTCCTTCCACTGAAGGATAAGCTTTCACATTTTTTGGCACTTTCAGTAGAAGTAATTAAACTTTGGCAACTTCCAAATCTCTCTGTTTCTCTTTTCTTCCAGATGGAGAGGGTGGGAAGAGAGGGAAGGGGTCAGGCTCCTCTTCTGAGAGATGTGATCCAGTGCTTCCCTCTGAAAACAATTCCCTCTCGGCTGACTGATGTGCCAGCTCGACCCGGCTCTGGGGCAGAATGCCCGTCTGGGGAGGAAAATGGATGGGAATGAGAAAGCGGGGACTCGGGAAGAGAGGGGGCATGCACCCTTGCAATATTACACTAAGCCAATGCCCAGATGCTGGAGGTGCGGGGGTGCGGGGCTCACAATGTCAAGAGAAATCTTAAATGGACGTAATATCCCTGTCCCTAAGTCAGCTTCCAACTACATCTTAGACCACATACAAGGGGATGTTAAACACACATCAGAGACTGGGTCTTCTCAAGGGGAAGGTTTATGCTGTAACTGTATTTGGAAGGAAGCTGTCAAGAAAGTCTACAAAGCCAAGTGGGGAAATGGCTGCCAGGGATGGATGGATCCTGAGGAGCAGAGAGATCTTCGGGTTCCGAGAATAAGCTGAAACCCACTCTCCTGGCTGAGCGATGCCAGAAACCACCATACATTCCACAGGGATGTGGTCCTGTGTGGCTTCCACCCTCTCACTGACTTCCACTGAACTGCAATTGAACCGCTGGGCACAGGCCTTCATATCCAATTACAGGCGGGGCCACACCCCACGGCGTGTCAGCAGCCCTGGCGAGAAGCCTGATTTAGGACGCGTCAGTGCTGTGACGAGGGCCCTGCCGGTCCACTGGGGCAGGGGCAGACTTCTCACTTTTGATGTTGACTTCAGGAGACAAAAATCGAGACTAAAAGTCTCCCTCCCGCCCCGACCTTGCTTCTTTTTTCTACTAATGTATTTAAGGCCAGCGATCTCACTTTTACATTCAAAAGGCAGTTCTTCAGGCAAGGCCCGATCGTTAAATAATTTCCCATCGTGTCGATACTGTTACAGCTACCCAGTCCAGTGGGCCTCAAGGAGGAGTCCACCAACATATTGGTAACTCGGCCACCCATGCATCCCCCCCAAGCTGTGCAGTTTTCAACCCATTATTACGTCTGTTCACAGGCAAGGAAGATGCTGGAATTGACTGGGATTTGGCCAGGAAGGACCCTAAACCAACAGACGCAACTTAATCTCGAATCACTGCTGTATAGTCAGTGACTCCATTGCCATCCCTTGACATGCAGATGGATTTTTGTCTTTTTTTTTTTTAAGGAAAATGTCAACTGCACTGCTGCCTGGGGAGCATCCCACGCCCACACCAGGACAGCCACCGTTGGTTGAGAACTTCCATCTCACGCTGTGGGAGGAGCTGTGCTGTGCACTTCACATGGCATTTAATCCTCAGGACAATGCCGTGAAGGAGATATTTTTATACAACCTTACCTCCCCCATACTCACGGGATGAATTAAGAATGTAGAGCTCACAGTTACTGTTTTTTTAAGTGTGGGCTTGGGAACTGGCTGGTTATTTAAAGCCAAACATATATATTTATTTCTTTAGAATTTAAAGCCTGAGGGATGGAAAGTTTGGATAAGCCATAAGGGGTTCCTCGGACAATGAGATTACTAATATTAACTAAGGCCATGGCATTACCAAGAAGGAAAAACAAATCAAGAAAGGGAGGGGAAGAGAGAGAAAGAATGGAGAAAGAGAATGGAAGGGAGGGAAGGAAGGAGGGATCCAGACGCAATTACCATTTTTGCCGTATAATGCACACTTTTTGCCCACATTTTTGAGGGGAAAATAAGGATGCACATTATGCACTGGTGATACTAATTCTGTATCTATGTAAATGTTTTCAGTTTTTTAAATTTATGCTTATGTGTTAAAAGTGTAACTCTAGAAAGCAATAATGATATCCCTATGCACAATTAATACCCTGGAACATGATAATCGGTTTTGTGTCTAAATATAAATAAATAAATCATTGAACTTAACAATTAAAATGAACGTTTGTCTTTTTTTTTCCCTGAAACTTTGGGCCAAAAATGTGGGTGTGTATTACAAACAGCAAAATATGGTAGCTACTGGTGGCTTAACCTGGACGGAGAGCATTCTTGTCCCTGAGTGGCCAGGGGACCCGGTAGAAGGAGCATGTGGTCGGGCCCAGAGGCCCGGGCCCTGGCTTCAGCCCATCCATCAGCCAGCTGTGTGATTTAAAATGCATTTTGGACCCCGCCTGTCTCCATGTCTTTCTTTACAGAATGGAATAATAATGATAGTTTGCTTAAATCATCTCACAATAACATGATATGGTGAATGTAGAGGACTCTGGAAAATTCGAACTGCTGTTAAGCGAAATACATTATTAGTGGCGATTCTGTGTGAAATGCCAGTGAAAATGCTTCCCTTTCTTTCCTTTTGTTCCACATGTACGCCATTCATGTCTTCTTCTTAATTAGCCAGCCAGAAATTTGTCTATCCTTCCACAGACAGAAAGAACCTTGATTATGTTTTTTTCCAAAGAAAAGATATTTCATTTGGAAAAGTGAAATTCATTTATTCATTCATTGCATTAATTATCCACTTGCGCTCAACTAAAGCAAGATTGAGGCTGAAGTTTACAGACAAAGTTTTGCCCAGTGTACTTCATGTTTTCAAGATTTTAATTCTAATTTTAAAAATGCAGATTTAAAGAAATGCAAATTAATTGTATTATTACAGCATATTAAAAGGTTAATATACTTTTTTTAAAAAATCAAATAATGTATCGCCCAGCTACTTTCACAATACCTGGTGAATAAGGAGCTGATCATCCTGGGCTGAGTGCGGGCTGTCTACAGAAGACGCTCATCCTTAATCAAACCTACATACCCCTCGTATCACCACATGGCTGCCAGAGACAGGCCTAGTACCCTTATTGCCCCCACCATCTCCTCTGACGAATGGGTCTTCATGCCAGTCTGTCCCACGCAGTCTGGCAGACAGTTAACGTAAATACTCAGTGGGGAAGGAATGGTTCCAGTTACCACCTATCCCAGGATATTTGGACACACAGCGGAGGATCACAAAAGGAGAAGTTGCAGGAATCACAAATGACGGCAGCCTGGCTCTGAACCCTCAGAGGCTGTCAGCACCTACCGGGAACCCTTTCAGAGGCCCCCTCCTCTGCCTCGGTCCTGATGACATTGGCATCCACTGCCCCTGCTCTACTACAGGGGGGTCCAGAAGGTTTGAGATGTACACACAATTCCTTGGGACTACGCAAGTCAGCTCAATCTGTCTTACATTCTTTCATTATGACACTGCTTAGCGATAACGGCAGGCCCCAGAGTTGCTTTGGGGGTGAGGGCAGAATATTAGAGATGGTGCAGCCCACCCTCTTGAGTCAGTGCCCTATCCTGGGCACCAGCTCCCGGGCTGCAGACAGTGCTCCAAATCCACCCACAAAGGTGCCTGCGGCGGGAACACAAAAGTCAGGCTGAGTAACAGCTGGAAGGCAGTCCAGCGCTGCCAGGGGAGGGCTTGCCCCAGAGCACAGTCTAGGGGGTGAGTACAGAGGGGCCCTGACAGTTAGGGACACAGAGCAGTTGCAGAAACCACACCAGAGAGACTTTTTACCACATCTTTTAGAACCTTTGAGGCCCTTCATGAAGTGCATTTTGGCACAATGAACATATGCCACAGGTATGGGTGTATTTATGTTTCTGGAAGGCTTCCTTCACGTCCAAACTTGAGTGGACAGTGGACAAGGTCAAGTCCATTATTTGAAAGAAGAGACCATATCAGTGTGCAGTAATCACTTTTCAGGTTAAGCATACACAGGTCCTGAGATGATAACTGATGTGCTTTCCAAACCCCTCACCAATTTGCTGGCTTCCTCTGAACCCACTTCAGTGTTTTGGTGTCCTTCCCCAGGGATGTGACGTGGACATGAACATAGCCTTCCAGACATGCTCAGACCAGTAACAACGGGAGGGAAACCATCACTTTTTACTATTACAGAAAAAATGCAGCGTTCAATCTAACAAAGATGTTAGAATCAAGTGCACCATCAATGTAGAACCACAGTATGGCCCTTTAAAAATGGGTGGTATTCTTCTGAGCTTTACTTTCAAATTGTGACTTATGTTGTAGGAAGTAATTTCTCATACTTATCTAGCACCCACCGAACCCTAATGACAATATGCAAAACCAATGCTAGGACGCTGTCAACCAACTTGTTATTAACCAACTGGAACCCATGGCTTATCCCCACTGTTCAGAATAGATACTGGATTAAGGCTGATGATTATCAAACGGGAGCCTATCTGAAGAAAAAACGACACTTGGGTGCTGGATGATGGGGGACACGGCTTGCAGTGACGGAGACTGGAAGCTTCCTAGATCATCAGGGAACACGGCCACCTCACTACTTACTCTCACTTCCCCAAAGAAGCACCCATTTGCCAGTCACGGTACATACATCCACTTATCCATCCATGCATCCAGTTCCCAGCTCTTCACAAAGGATCTGAGATCCTCACAAGAATGCATAATAAGAGTAAGTTCCGAATAAAAATAAAGAGTGGAGACAATGTCATTTTGAATAGGGGACCGAGACCAGAGGGCAAAAGAGCATCAACACAGAGGCAATCTGAACCTACACCGTTAAAATGCCTCACTGAAAGTTTGCCCCTGGGTTTTGTGCCAGACTAAAATGAAGACGGAAACATCTTCAGTTACATGATTCACGTAGTCTTTACAGAGAAAATACACCAAATTATTAGGGGAAGAACATATGACTATAAAGTACTCTGTACGGCAGATGAAACGGCATAGGCTAGTAAATTTCCCTTTATAACTCTGGCTCAGAGACTAAGCAAAAAGTCAGTTCAGTGTTAAACCAATCTCCATCTCCTTTAAATTATCACTCTAAAATAAGTCATTTTCCTTTTCCTACAGCCGTTAGTCATTAATCAGCATCTCTCATTCGGAGCCATAGCATTCGGAGTCATAGACTCTTAGCACTGAAAGAAGCATTAAAGTTAATCTATGTCAACCTCCCATCCAAAGGCAGACCATTAGACACCATCCCGAAGACATTCCTGCAATGCCAGTGGCTGTTGGAAAGTGTTGGAGAGCGAGAAGCCCACTATGTTCCCAAGGCAGCCTGCTCCATCTGCGCCGTCCTGCTTAGCGCCTAATGCATCCTTGCACTGACATTCAACAATGAGCCATGGTTCTGCTGCCTAACGAGCAACACAATACGAGTTGACTTTTTATGTTTAAATACTACGAACATGTCTCAATACATCATCTCAAAATAATATTCTCAGTCTAGATGCTGCCATGTTTTAAATGGACCCATTGTTTATGAGAACAGCCAGAGCAGTGTTCTAAAGCGTGGGAGGCATACACATAGGAATAAAAACTGTAAAAACCTTATCACTAACTCTGGCAAAAGTCATCAGGGACACTCTGTCTGCCCTAGATGGAATACGGATGGTCTCACTCGTCGCTGTGAGCAGTGGAGTACAGTCGTGCTGCTCTACCATCCTTGCGAGCTGATCATGATGGCTGCTCGGTCATTGCTAATACTTTTTTTGCGAACTGATACTTGATTCTCACAGGTGAGGCTGAACAGGCTGTACTTGGCACCAAGGCTACTTAGATCTACAAGGTTGATTCCCCCTAGCCTCTGAGATTCGAATTCTTGACACTTGGGGGTTCTTGGGTCCAAACACCTCACAGGATGCTTGTCACAACAGCAATAACGTTGGTCCATTGCATCCTACCCAGAGTTTTAAATGCTTCTGCACAAACGCACTCTCGTTAAGATGGTCACTACAATGATACAAGAACAAAAAGGTCCGGAAGCTCTCATAATGCAGTTACTGTGATAACGGCCCCTGAGAAGTAGAATTGTATAGCCTTCTTTGAATCAGTCAACCTCTCCCAAGCAAGAGAATGACCAAAACAAAGGCCCGAGAAACTGAACACGCAACCAGGTGACGGCCAGATCAGCCCTGAGAGTAGAACCCTAATCCACGGTAGGGGCCCAGAAAGGCACACCACCTGCTCCGCAGCCCTGCCGACTGCGTCAGCAACGGCCCATTTCCTGATTGCTGCTCTTCTCCCCCACCTGACTGAGGACAGACTAGGCAAGGCCAGCCATTCTCCCCAGCCCATCACACGAACCATCCCACTTCCACTTACCTACCCAATTTCCTCACACCAACATCCTCCAACCTGAAGCCTTCACACTTCTTTCACTGTAAAGCTTTTGGACGGCCTCTGAGTCTCTGCCAAGCACGAGTGATGAGGCTGAGCTCTGTCCTCCAATCTAGCTCTGAATAAATAGCCTCTTGGCCCTCATGTAGATATTCCTTGTTTGTTTCCACAAACCACCAATCCTGCAGGAGTCCACTGTAGGCATGATGCTGAGTTCTGCGACACCCTGGACTTAAGAACCATATGCTTAGGAGATTAAACGCTTGATGGTAGGAGGTGAGTTGTCCACTTCCCACAGTACACTGTCACTGGGGTTGGGGGATGATGAGAAAAGCCGTGAATCAAAACAAATTCGAATTTCTGTAAGTAAATGCTCTGACTGTGGCCAATTTCAAGCTACCTCTGGTTTAATAACTGGCTTGTAAAACTCCTGAATATTTAATAACCAGTTTTAGCATGATGGTGTGAGTAGCTCCAGCACATCACAGTATATTTCTCTGTATTTTCCCTGTGTCTGTCTGTACCTAACACAGAGTAAATGCCCCACAACAAACAGATGAAAAATAGTACATCTAGAGATACAGGAATATAGATACAGATATAGACAAGCAGATGATGGATGGGAGAACGCATGATAGATAGATCAGTCTTATTCCGGAAAATGGGAACAGTCTGCCTAAATCAACCACTCAATGTGAATTAATTAAATATCTACTATGTGTCCATTTGTTTTAGGTGCACGATATATTAGTGAACCTAACAGACAAAGATCTCTGCTCTTGAGAAGATTAAATTTTAACAGGATTACAGACAATAAATAATACATATAATAAATAAGTAATTTTTCACAATATTAGAAGGTGCTGAGTGAAATGGAGACCAGGACAGCTGAGTAAATGGCGCTGGGAACTCTGAGGGGGAGGCGGCAGGCACTCAAAGATTTGAGGAGGGAGGTCGAGGCAGAGCGCATCAGGAAAGCAGGAGCTGAGTGAGGGCCTGAAGGTGGTAGTGGCAGTGCAGATCTGTGGGGGAAGGCGGGGGGTTCGGGCACAGCCCCGAGGTGGGAGTGCACCAGGGATTTCCGAGGAGTGCAGGGAAACCGCAGCGTCGTTGCCCTGGAACCCTGAAAGAGGAGGAGATGCACCGGGGAGCAGGCCGCGTAGGGGTCTGCACACTCTTGTCAGGGCACTGGACATTCCTCGACGTTGGGGAAACACTGCAGTGCTTTCAGTAGAGGGATGACACGACTGGACTTCGGCTCTTAAAAGACCCTGTGACAAATGTCAGAAGAGCTTTAAAGAGGAGAGATTTTTGTAGTAATCCAAGAAAGCAATGATGGTGACACAGACTCAGAAGGGGTGGAAGAGGTGAAAAAAACGATGGCTGGTCACAGCTGCCAGTGCAATGACACAGTGAGAGGTGATGCAATTCTGGATTTATTAGGCAAGTAAAGCCAGGAGGATTTGGATTTCTATCATATGTAAGAAATAAAGAGTCCCCATCGAATCCAAGTATTCTGGACTGGATAACCAGGAAGATGGAGTTGATACCAACTGAAATTACAAAGGCCATGGCAAGGGATGGGGTGTGGAGAATTCAGTGCAGCTCACAGTGAGTTGGGGATGCTGTCCAGCTTCTGGAGTTAGAAGGTCTGAGCTCCAGGTATAAATGTGCAACGACCACAGAGATGGTAGGTAAGTAATGGGACTGGTCGTGATCATGGAGGGTATAGGGAGAGGATAACTAAGAACAGAGCCCTAGGTTATTCAACATCTACCTTAGGTTCCTTAGGTTCAGGTAGAGGAAGCAGAACCAGCAACAGACATCAAACAGTAGCCACCAAAGAGGAAAGGGAAGCCCAAGAGGGCGGGGTCCTGAAAACCAATTGAAGAAGGCATTTCAAGGAGACAGTGATCAGTTGAGCCAAATGCTGCTGATGGGTTGAGTGGTTCAGGGGCTCAGAACTTACTGTGGGAGTTAGCAGTGCGGAGGGGATTACTACACTTGGCATTGGGAGTGGGCCTGGGGTAGGCATAAAGGGCTCCACGGAATAGTTTAAAGAAAATGAATGTGAGTGTAAAAGTGGAGAAATCAGGTAAATAAGTTGCTATGCATGCATAGAATGAAAATACTCGATGGTACTTGTGTATTTATTGATGTAGGAATATATTCCAACGCATCGTTGGGTTTTAAAAATTAGATTTTTCTTCGTTATACTTCTGGTAATGTATGTGTCATACTACATACCTGCCACCAGATTCTAAATTTCAATATTAGAATAAATTTAAAAAATACATATTTGAAGATACTGAAGAGTACCAAAGGTTTTACATCATTATAAAAAAAGCATTACAACCAAGAAAACCTCAGGTCCAAATGTCACTGACGAATTCTATCAAATATTTGAGGAATGAATAATACCAATATTCTCCAAGTTATTTAATGAAATATTGGAAGAAATAAAACTTTCTACAACATTTTTATGAGACCAACATTATTACCATGTGTGAAAAATTTAATGAAGACAATACGAGAAATAAATTTCAAAAATATATATACCTAAAAATATAGATGCACAAATCTTCAATAAATATTTTCAAAATGACTCTAGAAGCATGAAAAAATAAAATAAATCATAAGCAAATATGGTTTCTCCCAGCAACGCAAGGTTGGTTTGTCATTCAAAAATCAGTCAATGTCACACGAGAAGGAGAATTTCAAAAGCATCATGCTGAGTAAATAAAGCAGAAACAGGAGCACATGCTTTATGAATCCAGTTACATGAAGTTCCCTCAATGACAAGTACAAGTTATGGTGACAAAAACAGGAGCAGTGGGTGCCCAGAGCTGATCGCAAATAAGGAAATGGAGACTCGGGTAGGGGACCGGGACCCTAAACCTCTGCAGGAAAGTAATGGTTCTCAGTGACGGGCGCTTGGCAATGTCCACATAGGCTCTTGGCTGTCGCTACTGCAGGGAAATATCACTGGCATCCAGTGAGCAGAGACCAGGGATGCTGCCAAACACTCCACAATACACAGGGCAGTCCCCTCAACAAAGAATCATCCAGCCCTAAGTGTCGTCAGTACTGAGGTTGAAAAGTGTGATCCAGAGAGACCATCCTTGCTTTAGGAATTCATTTTGTGTCTGATGACATACACCCACAATCATTGCCTAAGAACCTCACAGCACAAGTTCAAACTCGTATCCCGTGCCCTTGATGAGGAAAAGAAGACTGTTGGTTCCCATTTTATCGCCTGCCTTGGAAATCCCTACAAATGGTTTTATTTCTGGGCTGATATTGAGCTTGTGAGGAAGTACTGATATCAGGGAGATCATGGGGAGAGGCAGATTTTATTTCTAGGTTATATTTTGCGGTTGATCACGAACAGTTGTTCTCAACCTATTTGTGGGTGACTGAGGAGCATCCGAGGAGTATGAGAACACAAAAATTGGTTTGTAATCGTTGCTGGCAATGACTGACAGCAATCAGTGAGATTTCAAATCAATGATGAATTGGTGATCCAACTTGGAAGTCAACCTGATGGCTGCCTCAACGGCCCCTTTTAGGATATCATTTCACAAAAGCTGAAAAATAAATTGGTATGCCCATGAATTGTTTTCTATGACAGTGTATATGAATCGGAAAACCTACAAGCTATGGTGCCACTTTGTCTTGCCATTAGCTAATCTGGGGGGGAGGGAGTAAAAAGAATCCTATTAAAATTAAGAGACAACAAAAATTGAGAGAAATATTTAAAGTAATTAAGTGCCTATTCCCTTTCTGTTCTGCATTCCTTCATATCCTTAGTTGCCCGTTATTCAGCTCAAATGTGCTATATATAGGGTGGGCTGAAAGTAGGTTTACAGTTGTGAGGACGTGAAATGGAGAGTTTACTCTTGTATTATTATTAATTTTTTAATTTTAAAAACCTACTTCTACCCCATCCTGCGTATGGTTAAACTAAAAAGTTCAAGTGGAAATACAACTTCTCACACTAACCGGGAGCAAGGGGTCAAGGCCACTCCAGGCTTTAAGTTGGTGAATGCTGTTTTTCTAATATTAAGTTCTGTAATGCTTTTTTAAAAAAACACTTTGATCTAGCAACTCCCCTCTGGGATTCTAACCTATTAATTGGAAATATTGGTGATGGGCTGCAAAAAGTTTATACATGAAGGTATTATCCCTAGGGTTGCATAAAACAGCAAAAAGTTGGGAAGCAACCTAAATTTTAACAATTTTCAGTAAACTCTCCTTATAATTGTAAAAGTAAATTTACTTTAAGTTCTAACAATTTCAAGTGAATTATACTGCAATAAATGCAATGTTGGAAAAAAACGCAATTGTTAGACACACGAAGTCTTCAGAGAGATGTGGGAAATTCTTACAATACAACTTCATGGTTAGGGGAAAAACATATACATATTTATATGTGCCTCTATCTATACAGTATTTGCATATAAATACAGAGATAGATATAGCTGCACATAAGATAGGAAATGTTAGAAATCATCTTGTGGGCGTGTGTGAAAGAACCAAGTTTGACCCAAGCTCCCCATTCTTCAATCGAAATAATACCAAATGTACAGATCTGCATTAGGAAGTTAGTAGCAATAAGAAAACCTATAATAAGGATTTTGGAGTGCGTAGAAGAACAAGCATTCTAATTTAAATTAGACTAAAAAGAGGATAAGGTCATTTGTCTGGAAGCAGTAATGACTGTATCGTTAGCAAGTCCCTCATAAGGTTAATGCGGCAATTTCACATTCCTTCTATTAATGGTCTGATCACAGAATCAAGCATTTCACAGAGGGAATTGGCCACAGGACTGATCTACCAAGCCAAACTCGGCTTCTACGGTTTCTTCCTTCACATCCACAGAAGTCGTTTCCCCGCCTCTGCCTCGCTTCCCCATACGTATGTTCGTCTTTGCTCTCTAACACACGCCCGCACGATGATGTCTCTTGGTACAGTATTCCCAGTCCTGAGTCCATCCAGAAGGCTGGGAGCCACCCCTCACTACCTTGTCCAGCCCGCCATCAGCTCTGGTCAATCCCACCCCCCGAAAATCTCTCGAATCATCTTTCTTGTCTGTTTCCAAAACCTCTGCCTTCTTCCAACCGAGGACAATTCCAACAGCCTCTGCCTGGTCTCCCCGTTGCTAGGCCCAGTGCAGCTCTTAGGAGACAGAAATGACCCCACTCCTTCCCTCTTTAAGTCATCCTGATGGACACCTCGTACCTTTGAAAACAAACTCCATCTTGCTTCGAGCCAACAGGCTCATTCCGCCTGACCAGAGCATATTTTGACTACAATTCTCCCACGAGTGCCCGGAAATCAAGTCACATTACTGGATGGAACAAATCGCTCTTAGCACAATTAGAATGAGTTGGAAAAAGCAGACACACCAGCTTTCTCATTCTAAGCATTAAGATAATTTTCATGTAATGTAATATCACATTCACATTTTAACAGCCCTGGTTCAAATTTTAATCATATCACATTACCAGTAAGTAAAAACCCCCAAATATTTTTTATGAACCTTGTACTTGAGTAATTTTTTTTGGTGTTAATCAAATGCAGCATTCCCCGATTATCCTTATTAAGTTCCTCTTTGGAATTTCTTACCCAAGATTACATTTTGCTAAGATCTTTTCAGACACAAATTTGCCATGTAACACGATAACTGCTTGTCCCAGCTTGGCGACACCTGAAAACTCCATAAACACGAGGCAACGTGGCGTAATTAAGGAACAGAAGATTCTAACTAGAACACAGCTTGAATTCCAATCCCACCATGGACTAGTTGTCAAGCATTTGGAATGCCACTTAAGTTGTTTCCCATCTCAGTTTCCACATCACTAGGCTGAGTATCATTACAATTAAGAGAGACGACAGTTAGGGTGATGCTGGTGCTGAAGATGTGTCGGACACTATAGTTGACGCTTTACACACAAACACGCTGAGAAAGGTGCAGTCGTTATCGCCCTGGTTCTGAGGACTGCACTAAAGGTTAAAAGGAATAAATCACTGGCCCAGAAAACAGTGGATAAATGACGGGACTAACTTACAGAAGTGCTAAAGGCCACATGAGCATAATTGGCTTCTTCCTCCTTGTGGGTCACCCGTTGTTCAAACAGACAGTTGTTAACCTTACGGATCCCCTAGTGATGGCGATTCAGGTGGTTTCTACTCTTTCATTAACAAGCAGTGACATCCCTGTGCATGTATCTTTGTGGACTTTTGGAATTAAATTTCTATAAGTGGACCTTTAGGTTCAGAAGTTATGAATATTTTTGTTAAATATTATTAGTTTGTGTTATATCAGTTATAAGTAAAAATGTTAAAAGATTTTCTTGGAAATTGAATAGGACATGTCTTAGGTAACTCAGGTGACATCAGCCCCTGGAGACATCTGCCCCCAAAGGCTTTGCCTCAGGTGACTCAGTTCTGCCTGGGCCCCATGGTTCCGAGGCTGACCAGGTGCATGTCCAGGAGGACTTCCTTCCCTGCTGCTTCTACAGAGTCAGGGCAGCCTTGAGTTTCTGGCTTCTCCCACCACTGCTGGGCTTGGATACGTGGCTGCAGATGGCACAACCCGTGCACGCAAGTCTCTCTCCCCAGGGACACACTCCAACTGACGGGAAGGAGGAAGGGCGCTGTCTACAGCAAGCAGGTAATTTCTCCTTCCTCCTTCTCAACGGCTTCTCCAAGCGATGGCTCTGCAGGCAGCCTGCCCAGACACAGCTCACAAAGCCCAGCAAGCCTACCTGACCACGTGGACCTGTATGGTCACAGGACACGTTGCCTCGCTTTCCATCTGGTCCCTGGCTCAATTTCCTCATCTCCCACTTTCCCTTCTCCCACTGGGCCTGGGGCGATGTGCTGACTCTCCTAGGTAACGAAGTGTGTGGAAGTGCTTTGTGAACCATAAACCACTATGCAAAAAGAGAGAAGGTGTTCTTATGACTGTGACTTTTATTGTTTTAATAAATAAAATGTCACAAAATAAGCAGGGTTACTCTTTTATACATTTCATTAGTCATGACTAGTCTAAGAAGGATCACGAAATGTGTTTGAGCTCTCTGATTCTGGGCTTGCCTTCTGGGAAGGGTAGTTAGCTATAAGCTCAGAGGCGGAGCTAACGTGGAGCCCCGCAGAAACACTGGGACGTACGTTTCAGCGTACTCCTAAGGAGGGCACGTGGGAAAATGTGTGCGAGTGCCCAGCACACTCGGATGCAGCCCAGCTCCCACCCCCAGGGTGGGGATCCACAGAAGACTGGGAAATGGGAGAGAGACAGCAGTAGCATGAAAGGAAACCAAGATGAAGGAAGAATCAAGGACTCCCTCACCCCACCCTACAGTCAAACAATTCTCTTCTACTTCCCCAATTTCACACATAAACACACGAAACAGTGTGTGGATAATTCATAGCCAGCTCACCCAACACTTGGTGAAGGCCTAAATGACCGCGTCTGCATTCTTTCTCAGCACCCAGCTGCTTCCATATCGCTCGGCTGTTACCGCTTAATTAACGACCCTTCTGGCTGAACTATAAACTCGGGGAGAGTAGGGAGCTGTCAGTTCCACTCTCTGTCATATTCTTGGCACCTAGCATGTGGCCCGGATTTTTTAAAAAATGTTTATTGAATGATGAATGAAAGAAAAAATGAATGACGAATGAAGATAAATCGACCCCATGTCTGGACTGCGCTAAGTGTTTTTAGGTTTCTGCCACAAACTTCAGCTTCAGACAAGGTAGATCCCCTAATAAATGTGTCAGCTAATTAATAAAACAATTATAAATTTATATAAAAATATCCAATGCCTGCCTTCTAACAACAGGGTTCAAAGTATTCCAAAGTATTCTCTTCTCATTTGCATTCAGGGAGCACGGCCATATAAAGAGAATTCCTGCCTGGTTTTTAAAACCAGAAATCGTTGCAGCTTCTCCACTGGAGTGCAGACGTGGCAGAGAATATTAAAAATTTGGCTGGAGGAATGGAACTGTCACCTGCTGCTCACAGTCAAGGAGGGTGCTGTGGTGTGGGGTCTATTTCATTTCAAAGGGGGAGAAGACCCCGCCGGTAACTCTTTCATACCCGGGACCCTGCTCTTCTCCACAAATTTGTCACAGGACACTACTCCGAGCAATGCAGTCACGCAGCAGCAATCAAAGACCTTTCTCTCACATTCGGCCGGGCCTCTTCCCTTGCTGCAACTACATAAAGCCCTGGATTAGATCAGTCTTTTCTCTGGTTTCCTTTCTCTTCTTTTAGGGTAGCTTGCTTATTGCATTTACATTGATCACACGGGGAGAGTAAGATTCACACACATAAGCCATCTCTTCCTCTTCTGGGTCCTCTGAAGCCAAATTATTTTTAAAGAACCAGAGGCCATTTGAGGCTCATTGGATTACTTTTGATACAAGGAACCACCTTCTACAAGGGCATTTAAAATCCACAGTTCCAGAGCTTTAGCCATCCCAGGAAAGGCCCCTGCTGGCAGCCTTGTGAGCATCTTTGCCTCTTGGTTTTTACTGAATTCCTTTTCATGTTCTATCATAATGCTGACAGACATTACAGAATAGAGGGCTACAGAAAAGGGATAATATTTCAGCACCTCGTTCAGCCTGCAGTGAGCTAATATGGGGCTCATAATGTGCTTTGAAATAATATAAAAAAGAAGCTAAAAAAACAAAAACAAAAAAACTTGTTGAATCACAGTAAGAAAGGAAAGGGTATTGCCCTGAATGGTTCAGAGAGTGGTCCATACAAAAATGACTGATTAGTATCCAGATTTCATGTTTGCATCTACAAGGAAATGAAGTGGCATCTGGATGGAATACCAGGCATTTGGAAAATTGTCCTCTTTTCTAAACCCTGGAAAAGAGAAAATAGTGGAAGAATAAGGATGTGAGGGGGGGAACACTCCAAGCAGCTCATCTGGCATTAAAATGTCGGCACAAAGCAGGCCCTGGCCAGGGAGCTCGGCTGGTCAGAGCATCACCCCAGTGTGCAGTGGTTGCTGGGTCAATCCCTGGTCAGGGCGCATGCAAGCAGCAACCACTGAGTGCACAAACAAGGGCAACGACAAATCCACGTCGCTCTCCCTCACTCTCTCCCCCACCTTCCTCTCTCTCTCTACAATCCATCAATCAAAAAAAAAAGTTACAACATGTTGAAATTCAACATCTCCTTCTGGGAACGATGTCTTTGCCCTTCCAGGAAAGCAGGAGCTCCCCACCTTCCCTTTCATGACCCCTAATCCTTTCTCACCACCCTGTCCACCAAGGTTACTCTAAATCGGTGCTTCTCCATCTTTCCTGGGATCAAGGATCACGTGCAGATCTGGTCCAAACGCAGACCGTGACATGGTGACCTGAGAGTCTACTCCTAACGAATCCCTGGTGACACTGATACAGCTCTCGGTCTAAACATCAGAAACATCCGCTGGTGAGAAGCAGCGTCCTGCAGCGTTAGTGTCTCAGGTAATCACAGACTATTTAGACTGAAGTCACACCCGTCCACACTTAATGAGATGCACCATCACTCTTGTGCTAACTGATAAGTAGGCAGAAACAGTCAGCGATTTATGGACTCTGTTTGATTTTCACCAAGTCAAGCCAGGTACTTCTAGAGTTGATCTAAGAGTGGAAACTAGAGAGCCGTGAAGGGCCCTCTGGGAAACTTGGATTCAATAAACAAAAGCATGCACCCTTAATCTTTGGGGGAGGTCTCCCATCCCTATAAGAATATCTTAAAAACTACAGATCCTCCCCCCAGAAAGTATCCATATAGGCACACTCTTGTATATAATTATATCTATTTCTAGACTCTTTTGTTCTACAGGCAATTTAAGAAATCTTGACCTAAGGGTACCCTAGGAGTTACAAACACACACACACACACACACACACACACACACACACACGAATCTTTAAACTCTCATTAGGATATTGAACAATTTTTAAAATGTAAAGTTGATGACCTGAAAAGCACAGATGTTCTAAGAAAACCTCAAAATTTTCATTTTCTTGATCATGAGCTAAACAGAAAGCAAGGCCTGTTTATAATCCGCTTAGGGCTTCATGACACGGTGATATGAAGACACAAATACAAAGCTCCTTCTGGTTCTTGGGCCTAAACATTCTGTACCTTCTTGCTTGACCCAGTGCACTAGGTGGTATGGTGTACCCCCCAAACTCATGTCCTTCCCAGCACCTCGGAATGTGACCTTCTTTGGCAATAGGGTCTTTGTGGATGTAGTTACTGAAGATCATGTCCTACTGGACATGGAGTTGGCCGGGCCTATATCCACTATGTTCTTAGGAAGAGCAGGGAAGACAGGGGAGGAGATGCAGAAACAGAGGCACACAGTGGACAAGGCCGCCGACGACACAGGAAGAGACTGCGGGGATGAGTCTACAAGCCAAGGAACACCAAGGATTTCTGGTAATACCACAAACCAAGAGGAATACATGAAACTGATCCCCCACGAAGCCTTTAGAGAGAACACAGCATTGCTAATACCCTGATTCTGGACTTCTAGCTTCCAGAACTGGGATAGAATAAACTGATGTTGTTTCAGTGCGCTAGTCTGTGGTCATCTGAGAGGGCAGCTACAGGAGACAGTCCACCCAGCCTCCCTTCTGGGCCCCAGCAGCAGGGTAAGAGGCCCTGCACCCAGCTTCAGTCTCTAGTCCTCTGTGGGGCCTCATCCCCTGAACAGTCTGTGAGGGGCAGAGTGTGAAGGAGACAATGCTGGGGGCCTTGAAAGCCGAGCTCAGATGAGTTCATGTCTTCTGTAAAATTCATCTCTATCCAACCATTTTCAACAGCTTAAGTGCT
This sequence comes from Carollia perspicillata, assembly GCA_004027735.1. Classification (NCBI taxonomy): domain Eukaryota; kingdom Metazoa; phylum Chordata; class Mammalia; order Chiroptera; family Phyllostomidae; genus Carollia; species Carollia perspicillata. The sequence goes on along the minus strand of PVKM010010103.1, from coordinate 13,804 downwards.
TAGTTCCATAATTCATATTCTCTAATCTAGGCCTATTTAAATACTGCCATCCGTTGTTTTGCAGAAGGATTTCTGGGGTGTGCTTGCTACAACACCTGTGAGTGGCAAGGAGAGAACTGGGCAGAGGAGGACATTGAATCATGATACAATTGCAACACCGGCCCCAGCCAACTGACTCTATACAGAAAGAGCTTGCGAGCTGAATAGCCTTTTGGAGTTTGCCCAACTGAGGCTAAGAAGCCAAGCCTTTGCATCCCCCACCCCCAAAACCAGCCACTGGCTGCAGGCTGCTCTCACGGAGGACCCACAGCTTTGGCAAGCCAGCTTCCATCAGCGAAAAACGATTTCCGGTGAGGGATGCAGGGGTAGTGAGCGCCTGGGCCCTGCAGAGGGATCTAGAAGGTGGGCTGTGGCACCCCTGCCCGGCATGCACTGTGGAAACTCCTCTGTCTAATCATCATCTGTTATTAGAGTGTGGCCACGTGAGATTCCACACCTGGGCTGGAACCGTCTTACGCTGGGCAAGAATCCATCAGATGCTCCCAAATCACGTATACAGTGACACGTCGGAAAGGTCTCAGTGCTGTGGTCTCATGCGCTTCCCTCGCCCCCACCCCACGTTTTCCAACCCCACCCTTCAACTCTCCACTTAGACCAGCTCCTACCCCATGTGGACCACAATGATTCCCCTTCTCTGTCACCCACAAGCTGAGAGGGCACCCACCGGACTGCCTAGAAATCCCCGTTCAGTCATTTGCTCACTTATTTATTCACCCACTCATTAGTCATCACACATCTTTAACGCCTACTTTCTATTAAACCAGGTTCTAAAAATTAAAAACCGAATGAGGAGATTGTAAAAGGCCTACATGTCATGAGAAGGGGTTAGGTTTCATCTAGAGGTAATGAAGACATTTGGAAGGATTAGGAGCAGTTCTGAGGCTGGAATAGGTTGGTGGTGGAAAGACGGATTGCTGCCAGACCCACATGCAAGGGAGCAGCTTGCAGGCAGGGAATTTAAACACCATCTGACTCACCTACCTTCATTCCTTCCTCTAAGACTAAGCCCCACCGGGCCGCCACGCAAGTGAGCAGCGTTGCCAAGATGCATGTCAACAGCCTTCTTGGGTGGGAGTTACTCGTGTTACTCTCCGAAGCCACAAGCAGCCCACGGGGCCCAGTCACATGCCTTCGTATGTGCAAACACACCGTGTAGGTGAACCCAGACCTCGAGCACTTGGTGTGAAGCACGCAGCTGTCCACACAGGCGGGACACCTCTAAGAAGTGTGCCCCCAAAGGATATATCATTCCATTTTTGCTTTTTCCCTCAACAGCCTCAACAGCTTTGGACTAGTCTCTGATAGCTACAGTAAATCTCTCCATGGGTGGGACTTCCACATTCAGTACAAATTATGGCCCTAAGTACATAACCTAGCAAAAGAGACTATATCCCAAAGAAACAAAAGCAGGAGTTTTTTTTTAAATTGCCAACTATAGACTGGAAAATAGAAGAGAAAATATCATATTAATAATAATTATTTGAAGGTAATAGCTTATGTTCTTTAATGCAGTTCCAACATAAATGTCACTGTAAGGAATGATATTTCATTTCAATACTAACAAATCAGGTACTTCATGTGCTGGGGGAGAAATGATTGGAACGACTTTAAAGCCACGTTAACCAGACAAACTGCAAAAATATTTATATTCTTATGAAGGAAGGAAGGAATGCCTCTCGTGGGCATATTTAAGTATCCTCCATCTTTGGAATAAATGGTAATGCTAAACAAAGAATGGAAAGATGACCTTACAATAATAACCTCAGGACTCAGCTGGGAGTCAGCTTCTCCGTGTACAAAAGCCATTTGCAATATGTTCAGGATGGAAATTTCTACACTGTTTTATAGCTCACAGAGTTCACTATATTCCTCAAACAAAAATCACCAAAACACCCAACTCTGGGCCAGCTTCCTTCCTGGGGGGGGGGCTGCCCCCCAAATGCAAAACTACTCAGCATCCTCTCTCCTGCTCACTCTCTGCAGTTCTGCTCAGTTACTCAACCACATTTGGAAGGACAGAACAGCAAAGGGAGGGAGAACACCAATCCATTTGGAGAGGTGTTTAATACCGAGAATGGGACCGTTAGAGCAAAACAATGCCTAGCACTGGGAGGGCTGCCTTTAGCCAGTTCCCTGTCCACATAGAAAACGTCTCAGGGCAAATGCTGAGCTGAAATCTGAAAGCCGTCCCGTTGGGTAAGACCCGTTCAGTCTCTGTCCGTTCCAACAGCCGCTATGTACAGCAGATGGAAGACGGAGAGCTGGTGAGGGCCCAGCCCTGTGAGTCACTTAGGTTTCAAACAACAGTCGCAAAGGACGTGGAGTTTCCAGCTGATTTATCGTGAATGGCACTGATACTTATGGGACTAGAAGCTGGGAGCCTGAACTGGCGCTTGGAGGAACAAAGTCCATGAAAGTCACCAATCCAATAAGTCTGTGATGGATAACGGAGCTGTCTTTTAAACAAGTAGCTGGCCCCTTTCCATCAAGAGGTGTACAGCTAGAGAGGCACAAGTCTATAGCCTTAAGGTCTTGGAGATGCAATATTTCAGGCTTATTCTTTTTGCAATCCTATGGGCTTTAAATATCAAGAGAATAAACAGATTCCTGATCATATGATCTCCAAGGACATTCACATATACATCTCTTTTGGCCTTTACAAAAACCTTGTATAGTGCGGAGGAGAGGAATCTTTATTAATATCTGCATTCGATATGGGACCCATCTATAGGTAAGTAGCTCGCAGCCGTGCTGGCAGGTTGGAGAGTGAGGTGTTTGGACACCCAATCCCATGCCCCTCCAATGATCTCCCTTTTCTTATTCTGCATCAATGTTAATGTGGGTAAGTAAGGATTAATACAGCTGAACGATTGCATCCAATGATTAATTAATAAAAAACAAATCTTTCAAGCAACTGGCTATACAACAGAATTAATGGCTCAAAATGGGCAGTTCATAGCTGTGGGTCGAAAACACCCTTCGACCAGGTGGAAAGTTAGACTGTGTTCATCGCCTGTCGCTCCCGGAGGCCATTTGATAGCGAACAGATTTCCACAAGCACAGGACTGTGTCCGTGCCAAGAGTTTCCTGGCTGTTCCAGGAGAGTATCAAAGCCAACACAATGAGCTTCAAGGCGAGTGAATTCCAGGTATTCTGGGGGCTGAATGGAAGTCAGCGAGGAGCAGCCTGTTGGTTTGCCTAACAAATTTTTTAAAAGCCTACCATGCTGGCACTGGCACAACGTCCCTTGTTCACCTCCCCTCGAGAGGAAGCAGGCTGAGCGGCTGGAACAGCCCCCTGCAGCAGTGCCCTGGCTGCCTGTGCAGTTCACAGAGCTGTGGAGGGAACGTGATTTACACGAGCCCTCTCACTCGACACTAGTGCACGCGTCCCAGAGCCACTTGTCTTGGGGAGACACTGGGGAGATGCACATCATGCACATGCTTCCCTGTGCTCTGGGGATAGAAGGCAGCAGAGAGCTGCTGACTGAGAGGAGCACAGAAGACAGAGAAACATGGTCCTTAGATACATTGACATCTATATGCCGACCTATGTCCTTCGTGACGCACAGGGGACTAGTCAGTCTACTTGTTGTAAAATGTTCCCATGCATGTAAGAGCACCAGGCAGTGGCTCCATAAAAGCTGGGGGTGCATGTCAGTGGGAGGCACCCAGCTGCTTGTTGGCAAAGGCAGATGACTGACAAACAAAATCAGCAGGCATGCCCGATTTGCTTCCAGGATCAACATAGACAGAGCTGCCAGTGAAGGCAGCCACTGAACTAGTTCTTTTGCAAGATCAGAGAGCGGGGCCAGAGAGCCCCCCCTACCCACTGGAGTGCCATGCTGCTGGACAGAAGACTGGGTATCCCGTGGCCTCACCTACCTTGTAGGGGCCCTGGTTGCAGCCACAGTAGCTGCTCTCCATGGTGTAGCTTCTGGACACCCCCATCTCTCTCCACACCACTACCCGGGCAGTGGAGGCTCGAGATTTCTCCACGACGAAGCTGCAGCTGCTCATTGTGAAGGCTGGTGCTAGCTTATCAAGGATTTTGGGAAGAGTCTACAATTAAAAACAAAAACATCAAATTACCATGAGCTGCAGGTGACTGGGGATATGCCATCATAAAAGCTGACTTTCAATGTTTATTAAGCATCTCAATACAGCAGACACTTAATCTACGCTACCACATATCATTTAAAAAACCATTTTAAAGATGAGGTCACTGAGACTTAAAAGGGCTAGAAAGAAACCAAGTGGCCTTGCCGACTCCAGAGACTATGATCTTTCACTTTGTCTTTCTGCATCACTGTGGACAAGTGCTGCAAACGTATGTTCGACCTCATACACGGCAGACCTGGGCCCAGTGGAAAGCCACAGACTTCACAGGGCCCTATGTTTACAGCCTCGCTGTGTTCGAGCTCTAAGGGCCCAGCTCAGAACTGTGCACTTACCTCAGTCATGTGGGCTCTTGATGACTCTTGAACAGAAACACTTGTTTCCTGAGAGACTGCAACTGCCAGAATGAGCTCTTCAGTCTCATTTCTGGTCCACAAATCTCAAGCTGGACCAATTATAAAACTCCTAAAAATCCACTGCTCTTTGCATTCATATATACCCTTTTTGTTCCTCCCCAGGATAGAAAGCTTTGGGTGAGACCACTAAATCTCCATTTAGAAGGCATCTGGCCTAGCTGGGTGGCTCAGTTGGTTAGAGCATCATCCCAATAGCCCAAGTTTTCAGGTTCAATCCTTAGTCAGGGCACATGCAAGAAGCAACCATTGAATGAATAAATAAATAAAACAACAAATCAACGTTTCTCTTCCTCTTCCACTCTCTCTCTGCCCCCTCCCCTCATTCCTCTTTCTCTCTAAAATCAATTTTTACAAAAGGCATCTGTACAGTCTTGCCACTCCCAGAACGACAGAGAGGGGTTGCAGCCAGCGGACCGCCCCTTCCCCCCAGGGACAAAGACGCTGAGTTCGCACACCAAGACTTTGGGTCAGCACAAGTCCTGCACCGAGACATCCCGAAATGCCTGTGACGGTAACAGGAAGGGTTCTCGCACTTCGGTGTTGACGGGATCTCCACAAACCAGCACGTATTATAAAGTTACGTACATCAGATAACGAACAGTAAAACTTCAGGCTTTTGGACAAAGTGCAGGAAGAAGGTAGAGGAAGAGAACATACTGATGACCATGTAAAATAACAAATTTTTTTTTAAGAAATGGAGTTTTGTTCATTTCCAGGACATTGAACAAAGCTCTTAATATCTCTGGTTCTTCCTGTCCTCATGCTTAAAAGAAGCATGCTAATTATATTGATACAGAAATGAATATAATTGTTCATTATAGTAATATAAAGGTTAACATAATTGTTAATTATATCAATGTAGAGATTAATGCAATTGTTAATTATACTATGAAGTACATATGACAGAGAAGCACACATTAACATAATCACTACCAGAGTTCACTGTGATCTCTAAGTTCCCACATCCCCCAGGCCCCCAGCGTCACCTGAACAAGGGGAATGAGACACTCACACCCTCATCTGAGTCTCTGCAGCTGCCTCCTCATTGCTTTCTTCTGTCCACTCTCGTCCCCTTTTGTGTGATCCCACTGCCCAAGTTCTCCTTCAAAATGCTCATTGCAACTCCCAGTCAATTACTGTTTATGTAACTACATGTGTATTTTCTATCTCGCAGCCCAGATACTCCATGAGGGCAGGTCTCTGCCTTGTTCACATGAAATCTCTGCACGTGAAGCCACACTGCTCAGAAAAGGTACATCCAGATCCCGAGGGGACCAGTTAACAGACGTAAATAAACTATTCACAGATACTGCTTCTTTGTGACAGCCTGGGTGGACCTGGAGACTATGACACTACGCGATATAAGCTAGTCAGAGAAAGACAAATACCCTGTGACAAATACCAATATATTTTACTTGTAATTATTATGTACATATTACAAAAAAACCTCACTTCTTCTTGTGGCTCTTGCTCAGTTTCTAAAAGCAGCCTTCAGAACACTTGTTAAAGACTGCTCAGGAGCAGACAGTTGGAACTGTGACCCAGAACTCTGCCCAGACACTCAATACCATGCATCCGAAGACAGGGGTCGCAGGGCCCTACAGGTCAGGGCCAAGAGTCCGGTTCCTCCAGGTACGTGCTGAGTGACTCCAAAGAAACTCCTCTGCCTCCCTGAGCCACAGGGCCCCTCACCTGTAAAATGGGAGAATTCACACCTCCCTGTGAGCATTCTTACAAGGAATAAATAAGAGAACGCACATCTAGGGCACCACACAAACCAGGCCCTGAGAATGAATCTTCTGCATCCCAAGAGACCCCGAATCCCACTTGCCCGATGCAGTGGAATCAGGCGCAGGCATAACAGGTGGGGGAAGGATGCTGATTCGATAATTCTGGTTTCAAGGCACCTGATAGAAGCCGGAATGGCCTTTTAATTCATCTGCTTTTTGCAGACTCCTGTCAGCTCTGCCTGGTTTCCCATATTCAAAAAAGATGACTGTGGCTATAGTTTTGAAATCGTGTAAGTATTAAAATCATGTAAGGTAAATCTTTATTCTTCTCTTGTAAAATCTCTTTGGCCATTCTAATTATTTTGCCTTTTCACATAATATCAACAGAAGTGCCTGCTGAGATTTTGATAGAAATTGTACTCAATCTGTGGAATTCACTAAGAATGCCTACCTTTGAAACATCGAGTCTTCCACCCACAAACTTGGTATATTTCTCTACATATTTAGGTCTCTTTTAATTCCTCCCAACAATGTTTTGTAGTTTTCGGTGTATTTTTCTGTTTGTTTCTGACTGACTTAATATTGTCAATATTATGGCAAGCAGATTTTTTTGTTCTTAATTTCATTTCTGGACTCTTCATTGCTAGTACACAAATAAAATCAGCTTTTATATTGACCCTGCTAAACTGGCTTATTAGTCCTAGCAGTTTATTTTCTAGATCACTAAGAATGTTGTAAATAAAATACTACATCACCTGTGAAGACAGACAGTTCTGCTTTTTTCCTGATCTTTCTCTCTTTAGTATTCTTTGTGTCTTATTTAACTAGTTAGAACATCCAGTAAAATGAACAGAAATGGTAAAAGCATTCTTGCCTTGCTCCTGATGTTATGGGAGAAAAGTCTATGGCACATTTCCAGATGCTGGATTTCAGGTGGAAGAATTCCCTTTCTGTTCCTAGTCTGTCGAGAGATTTTATTTTGGACCAACATTTAACTTTGTCAAATGCTTTCTGTAATCTATTGAGATAATGATGTAGTTTTTTCCACTTGTTTATTCACAAGGAGTAGAAGAGTATTTGATTTTTTATGTTAACATAATCTTACATTCATGACATACACCCCACTCTGTCACAGTGGGTAATGATTTTTGTATGCTGCTGGGCTGACTTGCTAATACTTTGTAAAGGATTTTTGGATAGCTGTTTGTGAGAGATATTGGCTTTATTTTCTTGTGATACCTCTTCTGGCTTTAATATCAGAGTAATTCAGGACCCAGAAAATGAGTTGGGAAGTGTTTCTATGCTTTTTTGAAAGAATTTCTTTATAATCAGTATTAGTTATTTCTTGACGATTTTGATAGAATCCACCACCAAGTCATTTGGCCACATTGTATCTGTAAGAGGATTTAAATTACTGATATAACTCACGCATCACACTAACAATGGGTTGTACTGGATACCAGGTGTTCTAGAGTCAGTTTTGGCAATGTGTGTCTTCTCCAGAATCTGTCCATTTTTTGGCACAGACATTGTTAACAGTACTCTTTTATATTTTAGAAGGTCAGTAGCAATGTCCCCTTTCATTCCTAATTTTGGCAACTTGTGTCTTCTTTCTTTCCTTAGACATAGATTGACTAAAGGGTTATCACTTTTTTCAACCACTTCAAGAAGCCAAACTTGGATTCATGGGTTCTCTACAGTGTGTGCATTTCCTGTGTTAGGACATAGTTTTGGGTTTCTTCTTCCCTTCCATCAGGATAGACACTTCAGGCTCACCCTGTAGCTGACATCTTCCAAGAGAGCAGATGCCCCCACAGCGGCCTCTGCCTGCCACAAGGTCTCCTTGACGCTGCAGCCATAGAGGAAGACGTTCTTCTTTTGGGAGTGGCCGTGGAAGTCACAGAAGACCTACATGGGCCAAACAAAGAAAACAGTCAATCCAGGTCACGCCTATTGATTTCTTGGGCATTTAAAATGTCACTTTTCTCCGGTAGATACTGTTCACCAGGCAGAATCGACCACAGTGGCATCATTTGTGACTCTGGTAAGAGTTGTGCTGGTCACCTTACTGGGGAAAAGGTTAGATCGGAAGGGGTTTAGGATGGAATGGGATGTGAAGAAATACACTTGTGGCAGGAAACAAACAGAGTTAAAACTAGAAGAGGAAATAGAAACAAAAGCTTTTTTAAAAAAAGACTTTATTTATCTACTCTGAGAGAGGGAGAGAATGAAAACCATTGATGTGACAGAGAGACAACGACTGGGCGCCTCTCACCGCACCCCAGCCTGGGACCAACCCTGCCCCCCGGGCACGTGCCGTGACCAGGAACTATACATCGGTGACCTTTTGCTTGGCAGAATGATGCCCAACCCACTGAGCCACACCTGTCCGGGTGGGCCAAACGCTTTTTTTTTTAAATGAGCGTTTTATATAATTTTAAAAGTCCACAGGAAATATGCATTTAAAATCTTTAGAACGTTTACTCTCATCAATGAATCCAGCCAAGTCCAGTGTTACATTCTGCCCTCAGTTTAACATGCCTAGAATTCATTCCCACGCTCGTTGCTCAGGTTCTGATGATCTATATTAGCAAAGTCTTGCAATTTCTTTGGTGTGCAAGCTACTTCCTGCTGAGTCAGAGTATACACTTATCTCCCAGGATCACACTTATCTTTGATCCTACTTATGAGATCTGGGGGCAAATAGGGTAGTTCTGACAAATCTTCAAAAAAAAAAAGGCATCCTCTTTCAAGGCATTTGCCCAAGTGATTTTGTCACAGGGCGTTTAAACAGAGGAGGACCAGTCTCCCCAGACAGTGCGTCACTGCTAAATGGGGCTCGAATGACTCGGGGTTCCAGATTGTCAGTTCCATTTAGACATGATCACAGGCCCCCATTCCAAGCTCCAGATCTCAGTATTTGCAAGTCAGTTCCTAAAATTCCTGCAATTGTCAGTTTGATTGATTCTCAGCAATACCAGGCCCTATGATTGTAGGAAATTGGATATTATTTTATAGCTATCACAGATGTTCTTTCATCTCAAACAACACATTTAGTTGAAAGTTTAAGAAAATCTAATCTTGTCATTTTCTTTCTGTAACCACTCAAATGATATCTCAAATGATAAAATATCTAAGGGCTTATAGTTCTCATTACTGCCATAATGATCAGTTGTAGTAGCCATTGGGTGCCCAAGGCACTTGCCGTGTGGACACTTCATTAAAATCAGCCACAGATGGCTGCTTAATTGTGATGTCATTGCATGGCATGCATTACCAACACCCCATTTACCAGTGGCCAATGCTGATCCCAAAAACATGATCAAACTCACGACCCAATCCCATCTTTCTAAATACGGCAACACAAAAGAAAGAGGTGACCCAATTTTTAAATAGGCAAAAGAACTGGAATCAACATTTTACAAAAGAGAATGTCCAAATGGTTATCATCGAGCAAATGAAAATGGACGACTTGACCTCATTAACATCAAGGAAATATAATTTAAACACCACGACATACTGCCACTGCCTCTCACGGGACTGATAAAATCACAGAGGCAGAGAACACCAAATGCTGACCAGGGTAGGCAGCAAGGGGAGCTCCTGGGCCCAGCTTGTGGGACTATCAGCTGATACACTTCTCTGGAGAACAAATTGGGAGTGTCTTCTGATGCTAACTATATACATTTTCTAGAGCCCTTCCAACAGAAATGCGTACACTGGGTCCCAGGAGATGTCAAGAATGTACCTAGAAGCACCACAGTTATTAGCCTGACTGTAAACAGTAGGATGGATTAGTTAACTGTGGCACCATGGTTCAACAGAACACTCTCCCACACTGTAAATGAAAGAACGAGCTAGACAGAAGAGCACATTTACATGATTTCCTCTGTATGATGTTCAAAACTAGGCAAAATGAATATGGTGACAGAAATCAGGGGCGCATTTATGTTTTGCGGGGGGGTAGTATTGCCTGGTGCCTCTGGGCAGCTGATAATGTTCTTCTGCTTAATTTGGTTGGGGATGACATGGCGGGTTCAGTTCCCAAGACTTTGTCGAGCTATGCGGCTGTGACTGCATATGTGAAAAGAACATAGGCTATAACACATATGTGCGCTTCGCAGAGACTAAAGTCCTAGTATTTTAATGAGGTATTTCCTCACATCTGTTCCTCAATCTCTGCAAGTACAGCCTTTGTGTGTTAAGTGAAGGGCAAAGGCACCTGTCAAAGGTACTGACTATATGGAATTGAGGACCAGTGGTAGCAGAGTAAACCTACCGGAGCAGAAATTAGAAGCGGCAAAAGCAACAGAATGAGCAGGAATAGAAACACTTAAGTGGGAGTAAGCATAACGTCCTACAGTTGGGTTCAAGGAGTGGCACAGTGAAGGGCAGAGACACGGAATGAGAAGTAGATTTGGAATGAGAGTTCTGAAGGTTTTTGATGGCAGTCTGTTCAGAATGAATCAGTGGCCACAGATGTCAAAAATTAATCTGATTACTCCAATCATAAATTGCCTCTGCAGAAGTAAAGCGAATATATATTAAGAGAATAATCAGTCCAATGTACCTCATACTGGTCAATTTATATCTAACACAGTGTTTTCCATTTATGAGTGTGGCATTTAAGAACAAACTAGGACACCTCACTACAGAGGAGCTAGAAAGCCAAGAGAAGTAAGAATATCTGTAAACCAAGACCAGCTCATGATACCTGATGACCCTGGAGATGTTTATCCTACAAAAAAGAAGGCTCCAGGGATCCTGACAGCATTCCCTCCAAATTTCCAAATTCTTGCCATTTGGAACATGTAAATGTATTTGCTACCATCTCAAAGAGCAGAGGAAGACCAAGAAAAGGGATAATAGGGACATCGATTCCAGCTCCACATTAAATTCAATCGTTGTTGAACATCTATTACTGGCAAGGAGTAACTTTCTATGGTCATTGCTGTCTTGCGATGCTGTGCCACACTTTAAAGCACTTTCGTTTCCGGAACTGTCTCCGCAGAAGCCAGCTGAATCACCCTCCGTGATGCTGCTGGCAGCGCAGCCAGACTCAGACGGGGCGGGGTCTGCTTTCTGGCATTCGCTGAAGTCCTGCAGCTCCTTCATTAACCAGGAAGCTGCTGGCAGCAGGCAAGGAGCCCAGAACATCCTGGTTGCATGTGGGGAGTCATAAAAAAAATACACGTAAGGGGAAAATGAAAGGATAAATGCATGGAAGGTCTGCTTGGACAGAACAGGAGAAGGTGAAGACCAAGTCCTCCGGCCCCGCTGTTCTGCTGGGGGACTAATGTGAGTAGGAAGGCCTCACGGACGCCAGGGCCGATTTCTGGAATCACAGCGCGTGCAGACAGGAACGCTGACTTGAGCAGAAGGGAGCAGGTCGGTGTTTGGTCAGACAAAGATCTGTGAGACGAGGGTTTCAAGGACTAATAGACTCGAAATTGTTCTGTTTACCTCGCTCCCCCCTTCACTTAATTGTCATTAATAGTGAACTACTATTACATTCGGGGGAATTTTTAAATTACATTGTAAATTCTCCATGAGCAGGAAAGTATTTTTCAAGCACATTTTCTCTTCAGTAAAAAAAATGAACACAGTTTCATTTTATGTGGTATTCTTAATTCATAGTTCAAAGTCAGAATCATATGAGAAAAATAAGTCTCCCCAGCTTCCCACTACCTCTGAGTTGTGGGTGTGGAAGCTGGAATGTTACTGGCGTTGGGAGGAGGGAGTTGGTCCAGTGACAAGTCAAACCACACAGAAGACAGACAATGGAAGTGCAAACACAGGGAACAACAAGCAGAATGAGTTGTTCCGGGAAGGGTGGGGTAGTTCAGCAAATGCACAGAGAGAAAGCAGAAAACAGGAAATGCAGCCACAGAAAGAGAAACAAGAGAGACAGAAAGGACTGTCTGGGATTTTGGTACTTTGCAGTTTCTGTAAGGCCTTCTGGACTTCCTTCCTTCAAAACTCTGCATCTTACTCCTTGGGTTGCTTGAGTGGGATTCTATTCTTTCCAATAAATATACCCCCAGGCCACTGCGTCTCCATCTGTCTGCACACTAGAATATCCCGAGGAGACTTTACAAATATCCATGCTGGGGCCCACCTCCAGAGATTTTGATTTAACTGGTCTGCAGTCATACCAGGACTGTGGGATTTTAAACCATTTTCCAGGTGATTCTAACATATAGCCAGGGCTTAGAACCACTCTTCTGATCTGGAGTCTAGATCAGTGGGTATCACATTCGGTCCAAGTAAGTTGTCAGAATAAATTGGAGGACTTGTTAAAGTATGGATGGTGAGCCACTCCCCTGAAATCTGTGAATCAGGTGAGTCTGGGTTAGGCCCCGGAATGTGAACTTCAAACATTCCCCAGGGGTGAGCATGCCCCTGGTCAGCCCAGGACTGAGCTCTGAAAGCCTCTAGTCTAGGGGAACCAAGGAAATGATTGAGGATCAATCCTCCACCATCATGAAGTCTCCATCCACCTGCCTCTCTTACCTCTGTTTTTCTTGGTGAATTTAGCAACTACCATTCATAGGAAAAGTGTGCAAACAAATTAAAGCTGTGTCTTAGCAACAGCTTTCTCAATAAAACCAGAAGCTACACCAACGTAGTGACAGGTGCTCCTTGAATGCTGAACTCAAATGGGAAAAAAGAGTTTTATTTTTTTTTCCTGATCCTTACAGACTCTGAGAGCTGAGGTGAATGACAAATTACAGACCCAGTCACCTGTGAGAACGATCATGGCTTTGCCCAAGCAGTTCTGGTGGCCTCTGAGGACTTGAAATACAGGGGGTGAGACACTGTTCTGCTTGTTGCTCCAATGACGTCCCTAAAAATAAATGCCTGCTGATTATATAAAACATGTGTTCCTCTGAATTGTAGGAGGCAATTACAAGACAAATTATCAAGTTATTTCAGCTGACAAAGCTTTTTCTTTCCTGCTGGAAGATGTAACACATATTTCCTTTCTGTAAAATTTTGTGCCAGCTAAACAGAAAGTAAGCCCCGTTACGGCACTTCAATAGCCACAGGTTATAACCAACGATCTTCTGTTGCTTATTCATGAATCGGTTGAACAAATATTTGTTGTCTCCTTGCTGTTTGGCAGGCAAAATTAAAACTTTAATACAACATAGTATCGCCCTTAATAACAATGGCAACAATAGTTACCGTACTGAAGATACTTCAGATACTGTGCTAAAAACTGTCCATAGATGATCTCATAATGCTACACTTATCCCCATTTTGTAGCCAAGAAAACTAAATTTCAGATAAAATAAGTCACTAGCCAAAGCTTATCCAAGTTTGCACTGCCATTGATTATGTAAGTACGTACGTATCTGAACCCCAGTTTGCACTAATCCAGAACCCTTGTTTTGAAATGTCTGTCATTTCTATTTGCTTCTTTTGGGAGCTGTTTTGTTGGGATTGATCCCAAGTCAAGAAGAAATGGTTTTAGCGC